>KK117502.1:17571-60624 GCA_000611955.2 Stegodyphus mimosarum
AATACCGCGGAAGTCACGATTTTTCGGTATCTACAGCAACAACAGATAATATTGTGAATAAGAAAGAAAAAAAAAATGTCAAAATCTGGCTTCAAGGACAAAAATTGTTCAAAATATATATCCAAGGTAAAACCTAAATGTTTTGAATGTTGCAAAGGTAAGACTTTAATATTAAAAAAAATCTTCGAAGACAAAGGACAGTTGCATAATCATTAAAATGCTCAGTGTCATCTGTAAGCAAAGAGATTAATGCTGATTTCAAGCTAAAAAAGGCGAGAAAAATGTGCATTTTCTTTCTCCACGCCATATCGCCGAAAGCAGAACCTGCTGCAGTATTCTCTATGAGAAACAAGTCGTCGTACAAAAATGGAAAAATATTAGCACAATAAATGAATCTTGGGAATATTTAAATGCCACAATAAAAAGAGATCGATTTATTTTCATCAAAAAGAAGAAGAAAGTCTTAGATCATGGGTCAAAGAATCTAAAAGTTTTCAAAGGGATTTATGATAGTTGCTGGTTTTTGATATAACAAATAAAAATTAAAGAGAGTGCAGAAAACTTTTATGGTCAACTCCACATATTACCAGGAACATATTGTACATTCAATTTTCAAATATGAAACATCTCTTTAACCCACAGTGACATCAATCAGTACAACTTTAAGCTACCAGCCGAATGTCAAAATCCACTGTTAATTTCCTGAAAGAAATGTGTATCAAAGCTATGCCCTTCACTCATATCCCTACTAAATCTCCTGATGTACCACCACTAAATTTTGGACTTTTAAAAAGGGGATTGTCCAGATGTTGATCTACAACCTTCCTTAGACTTTGGAGGAGGAATGGGATAAAATACCTCTTCCATTACTAGAAAAAGTTTTATTGCCTTGGAAATTATGATGCAGAGAGAGCGTGAAGAATAAGGGTTATCAAATGGATCATCTAAAATACAAATATTTTAGTTAAATTATTTCTGTAAATACAATGAAAATTGTCTAAAAAAAGTGTGAACAGCCTCTGTACATGTAATTCTGTACCCATATACACAGATAGTAGAGACATGAACATATGGCAGGCAATCTAAATAAACAAACATTCAAAAATTAGTGAAGAAACTTAACAAGAAAAGCATGTATGACATTTTGATGGCTAATATTTTTCATTGCCTTCAGTTCAAACTCAGAAGTAAAGCAATCATGAAGTCAAATTACATTTGAAGAAGTAAAGCAATCATATGGATGACTGATGTCAGGTAGCACATAAGTTAGAAATGTGAAACTGCTCAGCTTGACTGTGGAACAATGAAAGAATAATGTTATGCCTTGACTTTGCATGATGCTCTGTATGACAGCTTAAACCAGCATTTAAAATAAAACTTGCTTCAGTTAAAAGAGTCTCAGAATGAACACAGGAATGAAAGAATTACAGACTTTATCACTTTCTAAAATATATCATTTTAATTCCCTCTGAAACAGGAATAACAGTAGCATCTTTTAAATTAAGGATGCTTGCAAAAAGTAACTACACACCTTTTTCTTTTAAATACTGATTTTAGACATGTAATTCCAATTGAAGTTTCTTCAAATAAGATAGGGATTGGTTTAGTAAACAAAAATTCCAAAGTTGCTTTGTTCTAGGAATTTACTGGGTAAAGTAGCACTAATTAAAAGATTTGTAATTTTGGATCAAGCATTATTTTGGTAAATTTAAATTAAGGAATGCTTTTTATTTAACCTCATGGAACATAATGAATACTTACTGGGATTTTTTTTGCAAGGTTCAGATAGAAAGTTAGTTTTATGCTTATGGAATACCGTCTCACTTACAGTATCAAAAGTGTTTTCACAAAATTTTGTGTCTACTAATAACCCAGTGAATAAGCACTGGTGATTTGTTAGGGCTTTATTTTGCAAAGAACGTATTGGCTGTCTGTGATATTCTCTACATGTAATGTAAATATTATTTAATTAGCCTTAAAGAGACCTTCACAAAGGCTTTACTACTGAGACAAATAAGGTTCATCACTTCTGTAGTCAATGAACCAAATGCAGAGTTCTGCATTTTATTCTGAGAAACTATGTGGGACTATATGCTTGGGATCAATGTTTAGTTAGTTGAAACTGTCAAGCATTGTACAATGTAACACATGAAGTGCAATTAAAGTGTGTGTAACCCAAAAAGTTAAGATAACAAATGCCTGTAGCCACATTTATCACTATCTGCTTTTACTCTTATCACACAAGATTATACGGAAATAAATATATTTACAGAAAGTATCAAATATTTACATTACTTACATAATTCAAAACAATACACAGAAAATTTTTAGTTTAATGAAAATACTATATTTATGAAACAAAAATTACACAGACTTAGGTTCATTGACATAACAGCTTGCTTATTAGCAATGCTTTATTAAGCATCCATAACTACAAAATGACAAACATAAAAGTATCATTCTATTGAAAGCAGGTCATAAGCAATGCACAGGATGCTCAGTTTAAATGTGCTGAAATTTTATATTAATACATCTCATTTTAAATTAAGAGTTAAAAATACAACATGCAAAAAAAGTTATTCCTTATAATCTAAATATTTTTGTAATACTGAAATATCATACTTATATTGAAAGTAAACTATTTAAAATAGTGAAAAGAAATTATGCACATTGTTCGAGCATATTAAAAAAAGTACATTTTACTCAGCTTTAATTAAATTTCAAGCATAACAGTTATGTCTCAAGATATCACATATCGTGAAATAATTCCGAGAGTAAACTTGCATTTTGTAAAATTAGTATACTTTTCATAAAGGCAAATCCAAGTACTTGAGTTTTAAGTTACATAGTTATAAATGACATAAAATGAAAGATTATCTTAGACTTGCCTGCAAATGAAGTATCTTATAGTAGTAGCATGGGAAACCAGTATTTCATAACTATTAGATGTAGCTTCTGAGGAAGGTTCATAGAAGAATTTCTTGAAGGCTTCTCGAAGCTGTTTTTTCTGCATGGCACATACCTAAACATTTATCACTTATCAGATTTTATAAAGTTAACATTGTTGAAGTAGTTTATGCATGCAAGGATTTCACATTAGAGGAGAAATGGCCTTTTTTTTGAAGGAATAAATATTGTTAGTTGCAAATACTTAGTCTACAATGGCAAAGCACTTATGTTACCTGCCCTAGAATGGATGCCTCGACAATAAACTCCTCTGGTGGAGTCTTGCTTATATTAAGGATTAAATTCTGAAAATTCTAACTTGCCCAAACACATAAGAATACATTAGTATTTAGAAATCTCCTCTATACTGCTGCTCACAAACCTCGTGAATAAAATTCATGTATTTTCAGGTCCAGTACATGAAATGTAGAGAAGCTATTAAAGAAATACTGCTGTAATATTGTTAAATATATTTAATAGATTATTATTACCATTTATATATAAAAGAATCATGAAACCGCATAATGACCTTAAAGTCAATTTCAGGATAAATTCGAAAAGCAATACTTAAGTACTGGGTTGAATAGACATCAGAAAACAGAAAATTACGACAATATATTTGAAAAATAGTTACCTACATTTATTACTTAATAATACTATTCTGCTTATATAAAGTAAATTGATCCATTAATTTTTTTGTTGTTGTTAACTTCACACATTAATTCTTTGGTTCTTTAACCTTTATGATACACAGACCATCAGGAAATGTGTATGTAACTGACATATCGTCTGTAGAGATTACGGCAAAAGTATAAGAATGGAAATAACTGTTTTTTAGATACATGATATACTTATCTGAGATTACCAAAACCAAATTTGACAAAATAAATAAAAAATTAAATTGTGCAGTGCATACAAAATGCAACGATATGCATGTTAGTAAAATCTCTGCATGATAATTAAAAACTAAAAAGGAACTGATCTTCACTAGCAAGCCATGGACTAAGCTAGACATAAACTGGTATCACATCTACAAGCTACACTCAACAGTGCATTGAAAGAAACATTTCGCAGAATTTTTGTTTTAGGGATATCCGATTGGTTGACTTATGTGAAAACCAGTTCATTGGAGAAATTATATGAGAGATGAAGCTTCAAGAGAAATGTTTTCCAGCTCAGTTTCAAAACATTTAGCCAGATAACAGGTTCTAATGAAACATGTTTTGGTTAGGAACCCTCCAGTGGTCGGAGACAGATAAGCCGATTTCTCGGAAAAGTTTCTTCTAACCTCATATATTGTTAGATGTGATTATCAGTACTTAACTTTAGTGTATAGGGATTTCTGTCACAAAAAAAATAAATAAATAAAATAAATAAATAAAAAATGAACACATTACAAAAATTGAGTCTAAACCAGTAATTTTTAATACTTCTCTTACACTGGCCCTTTTTAAAAGAAAGTAAGCTGCTTATAATATTTTTTTCCCTAAATTATGGAACATAATCGTAGTAAGTACAAAGTCTGAAAGTCTAATATCCAGAATGATCTAAAATCTGGACCTCCAAATCACCAGCAACCTTTTTTTTTACAGAAATTTTTTTTGTATGCTTTACACATGCACATTTGATAGTTTTTTTATAAGAACACATATAAAGAGTCCCAATTCTTTATTTCACTTCGGTACTAAATAAAATACTTCACTCCTGAAAAAACAATCATTTATTATAAAAAATGTGTGCAGTCAATAATTTGGCTCCATAGCTGCCTTTTTGCCTCTCATACATCTGAAACCAATAATACCATCAATAACCACCAATAATATTTTTGACATCTGATCCTCTTTGCTTTTGGGAAATGTTCAAAATCAGCTAGAAACTCCTAAGGATGTCTATAATGTGTACAGAGAAGGTGTTGCTGATAGAAGATTTGCATTGAAATGGCTTTAATGCTTAAGATGGGGCAATTCGATCATGCATGCTCTTTGCATTCAGGATAACTTATATAGTTCCGTGAGGATTGACTGAAGAAGCTCATCGCAGAATATACATCAGAACTGAAAGCGAAATTAACTCAGTATATTGTAGCGAAAATTGCTCCTTTCGACTGAGCTCCTCATAGCTTAGTGGATAAGATGCAGGACTCGAGAGACGAAGGTCCCGGGTTCGAAACCTATCGAAGGCAAGATGCCTCATAACCGATTTTTATGTAAATTTCCTTCTTATTAACCTGTTTTCTTTATGTTCCAGAACATTCCGAGTCTGGAATGTTCCAGCATGCTAATCAGCTGTAGTATATAAGTAGTTCTTCATTCAGTTCGAATTAATAAAATCTTGAGTTTAGACTTGTACTTGCCTGTCCATTTGTACGATCCCTTTCATCTACGCGACAGTTTGGTGGAGGCGCCGGGTACCACTCAGTTACTACGGCAGAGTTACGCCAAAGCCTTCGGATTCGAGGACTTCCTCCTGAATTTGGGCTCTTACAGGATTCGCGTATAAGACGGAGAAAGATGGTTGATGAGAAGGCAACCGAGCAGAATCCTCCAGCAGGAGCTAGTTCCGCTTCGAGTAACATCGCACCAATACCGATCCTGACGTACCAACTACCCAGAAGCCCGTGTATATTCACCGGGGACGGCCAAGAAGATACTAATAGATGGCTCAAGGACTTAAGGACTTTAATCGAATCGCCAAATATAACCACTGAGATGACCAAATGTGCTTGGCGAACGTCATTTTTTACCTTACCGGAACCGCTCGACAGTGGTTGGATAATAATGAAGACACATTTACTAGTTGGACTGTTTTCAGAAATGCTCTTAAGAACACATTTTCCCGTACAGCTGACGTGAAGCGCCAAGCTGAGTGATTACTACTCACACGTGCGCAGCAAATCGATGAGACGTCTGAAGCTTACATTCAAGATGTTCTTTCCCTCTGCCGAAAAGCAAACCCGTCCATGTCTGAAGACGATAAAGTCGCCCATCTCATGAAAGGTATTGCTGAGAACTTGTACCAGGTCCTGTCGTTCCAAGACTATGACAGCGTCGATACCTTTGTGAAACGCTGCCGTCACATAGAAAGCCTTCGACGAAGACGTATCACCCGACCACGATTTCAGAGGCTACCTAATGTCTCCGCAGAGTTGGCCGATGCAGACACCGGTGAATTGAAGTCTCTAGTGCGCGCCATCGTCAGGCAAGAGCTTCAGAAATTCCTGCCGCAAGTTCAGGGCTACACGGAAATAGAGCCTGTAGCATCGAATGACATAGTATCTGTAGTCCGGGAAGAGGTTATGGAGGCGCTGGCACCAGTCACAGAAGCAAAAACACTATCCAACGTTCACTCCCAGTTAGGCCGGAGCCGAGACGTGAAACTGACAACGTAGGACTCCAAAACGTAGGACAGATCTGTGGAGAACTGACGATAATGTGCCTCTGTGTTTTCATCGCGGATGCCCAGGATACGTTTTGAGGTACTGTAAGGAGAGACGCGACATTTGAAAATGCAAGAGATGCAAAGACATTCAACCCTTGACGGAACAGGGATACTGATTCTACACACAGCTTAGACGACGAATATGCACAACCTACTTCTTCCCGAATAAGGAGCAGTTCACCTTATCCGCGACGCTCTCTTAACCGCCAACAATCGCAATCGCCACTCCAGCCGTTCCCCACGCCGAACCAATGAGGAAAACTAGCTCAAGCGACCTGTACAGGATGTGAGGCCGCAGATGAAAAAAATCCTCCGACGTACACCTCAGCCAAGTTGAAAAAGGTTACCACTTTTATCACCGTGAACGGACAGTGTGTAAAAGCTCTTGTTGATTCGGGAGCCGATTATTTCGTCATACCTGAGGAGTTACGTCGACAGCTGAATACTCCTATGTTTACTGAAAATGGACCTATATTGAAAACTGCTTGTGGTAAACCTGTAGCCGCCTCGGGACGCTGCGTATTGAAAGTTGATTTAAATGGGACTAAGAGGCAGTTTGAATTCCTTGTGTTTCCTGAATGCACTCATCAAATAATACTTGGATGGAACTTTTTTCGTTCCACCGATGACGTTATCGATTGCGGAAATCAAGAACTTCGGCTTGCAGAAATCCTTCCAGACAATGAATATTTAAATAAGTCGGAGTCTTCCTTGTTTGCCGCAACCGATTATTTAATTGAAGCAAACACCACAAGGCGAATATATGCCCTGAGTTCAGAACTACGGGAAGCAGATGGAGCTATGATTGTTGGAAATAGATTTCTGATGTGCGAAAACGAACTATCAATACCAGCTTCAATTGTCACTATAGAGGATGGTTGTGGTAAATTATGGGTAACTAATTGTTCTCGACGAACCCAACTAATACCGAAAGGAATGAATGTAGGCTGTTTAACGATCATAAAAAACGAGGCTATTTGCTCCCTAAGTGGTCAGATTCCAGAAGGTTCCAAGGGACATAGGTTCAGGAATATGTTATCTCAAGAAAACTTAAAAGAAATTTTCGATACTGATCTGACCAATGCTGAGAAAGACGATCTACTGAGTCTACTGGATGAATTTAGTGACGTTTTTGACTTTAACAATGTTACGAGAAAACCCCGATGCAATGCGGTGAAGCACAAGATTGATACAGGTGACAGTGCATCAATCAAACAAAGGCCGTACCATGTGTCAGCCGCTGAGAGGCGTGTGATTGCAGACGAAGTGCAACGAATGCTAAAAGAAGACGTGATATAACCGTCAGACAGTCCATGGTCATCTCCAGTCGTGCTTGTGAAGAAGAAAATGACGAATGGCGTTTTTGTGTCGATTACAGAAAACTGAACAAGGTAACCAAAAAGGACGTCTATCCGTTGCCTCGCATCAATGATGCCTTGGACTGCCTGGCTGGTACAAAAATTTTCTCTGTGATGGATCTGAAGTCAGGCTACTGGCAAATAGAGGTTGATGGTAAAAACAGAGAAAAGACAGCTTTTGTGGCTCCAGATGGTCTCTATGAATTTGAAGTCATGCCATTCGGATTATGCAATGCTCCAGCCACATTCAAACGAATGATGGACACGGTACTAAGAGGCCTCAAATGGAATATTTGCCTTTGCTACCTCGACGACATAATCCTGTACGCACCTAATTTCAAAGAACACCAAAAGCATTTGAGATAAATACTGAAATGCATCCAAAGAACAGGACTGACGCTAAATTCCAAGAAATGTTCATTCGGTAAAAGCTGACTATCCTGTGACACTTAATCGATCAACATGGGATATATCCCGATCCACAAAAGGTAGAGGCTGTAGCAAAGTTCCCGGTTCCGCAGAATATCGCCGATGTCCGAAGTTTTCTGGGTTTGTGCTCCTACTACCGACCGTGGAGATCGTTTCTTAGAATTTGTTTCTAAATTAATTTTCTCAATGAAAAAAGTTCAACTGTAGTTCTTGTTTGTACATGTATGTTCGCCATATGTGTGTACTGCACAATAAAGGTCATAATTGCATTTTAGTACATGATTTACATGTACATTTACTGTTTGCTACATATAGTGCGTCCCATCTTACAACATAGGACATGTTTGTGTAATCAGACCAGCCGGCTATTAGGACCAAAACGATCACTTCCCGATGTGGTCCGATTAACCGGAATCCACTGTATATATGATTTTCAATTAGTTTTATAATGGGTAAGAAAAATGTAAATAATTCATTTCTGCTACATTTTAATAATTTCCTTGGCATAAAGATGAGGCATTCATTCTGTAGGACAGATGCTTTAATAATTTGTAACTGGAAGCATTAAAAATCAAAGTGAAATTTCACGTACATTATTAAAAATAGTTAAAATAGTAAAGCCCTTTTCACTTTCTTATACTTCCAAAAATATAAATTACTTCATATATACTAGATTAACAGGGGCATAGCAAGGGAAGCATCTGTCTCCGGGCGCAGCATCCATAGGGTGCCAAATTGATAAGAAATTTTAGAAGGAAATGTTTTCCATGCTTGGCAAATAGGAGGGAGGTGTGAAATCTTCAGCTGTCCCTGGGAGCTGGAAGCCCTAGCTATGACCCTGTAAATTCAGTGGATGTAGTAAAAACTTTGTGCTATGATTACAAGTTTCTATCATATTGCAGTTAATCATTTTGACCCAAATGACTGCTGACTAGTAAGTTTTCGTTCCCTGCTTAGCCATGCACTTAGAATTAGTGCAGTATAATTCTACAAGCAAATCCTTGCACCATATAAGCACTTAACACATTTGCAGCCAAAGTTGATTATGTGCGTCTGTTCACACATGTCAAGAGGACATCTGAGTAAGTTATTTTCTGTTGTTTTGTTACTTAACTAGAAATACAACAGATAACGTTTAGTACTAACAAAATTCACATGAATGTACTCATAGTTGGCATATGAAATATTTTTGCTTATTATTATTACTTATGTGTTTCACCCTAAGGCACTACATAGAAGGGAGGAATGCCTTCGTGAAGGACTTTCTAAGAGAAACTAGCTCGTATTAACATGTTACACATGGGAAAACAACAAAAACGCCCATGCAGCCAGCCCATTCATGGGATTCGAACCTCGAATCGAACAATCAGGGTTCAGCACCTTTACTGCTCAGCCGCTGGTGGGCCATTGACGACATCATAGACCAGCTGACATTGCCACTGAAGACAATTCGGAGAATTAGGAAGGTGGCACACTAATCCTTTGGTGAATTCAGATTTTTATGTAGAGGCTGTGGTTGCCAAAAACATATTAAGACTGAGTGAACGCATGCTTAAAAGTAACAGTTCAACTTAAATATGCAGCAGTTGAATGGCAATCACCCTTCCATCTTGATCCACGAGATTTCTTCAGATCTGGGCCATTCTGAGAGTATAGTGACTTTCTTTGAAAAAGATATTCACTGTAAGCCATACATGATGTGGAGTGGATAGCTTTTTTCCATAAAGATGAAATGGACATGTTTAGTGAAGAGCAAAAAACTTTCACCTAAAATTGAGCATCTACTAAAGCTAAACCTGGTATGGGTATTTTTTTTTTCCTAATGAGAAAAACTAGCCAAGATCCGGCACACAACAAACAAAACAAGAGTATATGGCTGCAAGTTACGTCAGAATCATGAAAACAAAGTTCCAGTTCACACGACAATATTGATGTCATTGCAAGGACAGTCATTTTATGGCCCAATAGATATTTGTAAAAAGTTTGAGAATGAACCAAAAATGCGTACCAGAACATTCTCATGGCTGCAGTCAAGCCCAGGATGGAAGATGTTGTTACAGGAAAATTATTGTTACAGCAATATTCATCACCAACACATGCAACAAAAAAAATTTAGAAGTATCTCGAGGCAAGCATATAAATGCATTATAAATATGCTATATCACAATGAAATATAGCAACTCAATCATATGCTATATTACATTTAATGGAGCATTCCTTATCATACATGGTTTGACATATGTATGCTAAATCTTAGAGTACTAATAGAATATATGGAGGCCACTACTCTATAAGACAGATTTCCTCCATAATGTATAAGATAAAACTTTGAAATGCATTATTTGTTTCGCATGTACAAAATAACGCAGTTCATGCCAGCTGTACTTTATCCTTACATAGAGGAAGTTACAGAAAATTTTTAATCAGATGAAACCTTCAGAAGTGAAAATTAATAAGAACTTATAAAAAAATATAGAATTAACGGCCTGTAGTGAAATGCTATTGTGGGGAAGACTGATTCTCTTCCTGGGTGGAGAACTTGAGTCTTCTTGGAATAGCAAAACGATTGCTGCACACTTACTAATTAAGTTGTTGGCGACAACAATAATAATAAAACGATGAAAAATATTAATGTTAACCTCTAAATGAAAGAAAGAAATGACTAAGTAAACTCTGATTTGCAAAATAAATGTGACACTACACCAGCATTGGCAGGTCATGTGATTTTTCCAAAATTTGATGCTTTTAACAAACTTGTGCTACAATATTTTATGACTATGCAATTTTGCAAATTTTCTGCTACTCCATTTCCTTGCACTACTTTTTGTTACTTTAATTTGCTTAATACAATGTAAACTGTGTACATGTTAAAATAATGAATCGATAAAAATTCATTTCTATTAAAAAGGAATCATTTATTTAGGCTGAAATAAAAGTTAAAAACTAGCAGTCCTGTAGCTTTCACAGCATATGTGCACTTAGCTTTCAGCACCTGTAGCTTTTTCATAAGCCTCATTGACTGCTTCATTTAACACTAGTTTGGTGATCTGTGAGTTGGTTGCATATTATTTTAACTAAACTGTGAATTATGAATAGCACAAAAAATTCAGTACCAAATATTCAAAATGCTTGGCTTAAAATACCCAGGTTTGAGCACTGGCTCGAAAGAATGAAAACAGACAAGAGAAAAGTGTATTGCAAGCTATATAAATGTGAAACGAAGGCATGCAAAACTGATTTAATGAAGGTCAATAAATTTTTAAGGCATAAGCAAAATTCTCCGAATATCCTGTCTCGGGTTAATGCAAAAAATGCATTTGAAAAAGTAAACAGCATAAATCAATTTGAATTGGAACTTCCTGAATTTCTTGCTTGTTATGCATCCACTGACTATCTGAAAAACCTTTGTAAGAAAAAAATGTGGTCATATTTATCATCATAACGTTTACATAGGGCGAAATACACAGCATTTATAAAGTTGGTTATTTCACATGAATTGCTCAAAATAACTGAAATTAATAAATCATCAATGGTCTACAAATGTTTCAAGTGTCTATGCTTATGTGTACATCATTATAACAATAAAGAAAAAAAATCTCTGCACTGTTTTTAAGATCCGTTGAAACTGCAGAGATTTAAAAGTAATACTTGATTTCTAAAAACAACAAATTCAACAGTGAACATTGGTATTTCTTATTTGTAATCAGAATTTGATGAAATGAAATAAGTTCAAGAATCGGAACTAAGAAAAAGTAACTGGAAATTGTTAACAACTAAAGTAAAGCAAGGAATAATGAATTTGAAAAAAATTAAACAGCCAACTTAAAAGAATTAGTTCAATAACGTTAACAATCCTAATATGAGGAAGAACCTAAAAATGAATATTAACAAATTAATTAAAAATAACAACCTAAAATTAAAAGATGAAATGGAGATTTAAATAATGGAAAATGAGCAGTATAACTGGTATGTATAATAAAAACCACCAAAAATTGAATTACAAGCCATAAGTTACAGAACCCATGGAAACTGAATTTGTGATGATATCATAGGTCACCTAAGCTTACATACCAATGACATCACAAAAAATCAAGTAATCACTGACATTATGTGCTATTCTTTGCTGCTTTCTGAGTCTTCTACTGCTACTTTCATTCAAAATTTTCTGACAACACCAGACTACACTTGCAAAGTTATGCCAGAAGTCAGACATAATGTTCTTATAACCAGTTTTATTATAAAAATAAACACACAGTAAGACCCCACTTAATGCCAGGCTGTTTAGGTTTAACACGTTTTTATCAGAATAATGGGATTTCCTGAAAACTGCGCGCAGCATTGGGTTTCCCCGAAATCGAAAGTAATTCGCATTACTTCTTCTCTGTAGTGTTATACAAACGTATTTTTATTATTTCAAACATTTGTTGCTGTTATTGTAAGTATAAATTTATGTAATGTAATGATTGATATAGTAATAAATATTATAATTTTTAGTTTTTAATACCAGTGATGGAAAAAATAAAAGAAAAGAAACAGCACCTACAAAAATCTCTGCAATTAGAATAACTTGTTCTAGAAATAATGTGATAGAGGAGATGACACAACTGAAACTTTTGCTGCAAGTCAAGAATGGTTTAAGAGATTTAAACATCAGAAAAATCTTCATACCATACAGATTACAGCAGAAGCAGCAAGCGGAGATATAAAAGCAGGCGGCTGAATTCCCAGTGACATTAAGAACAAAAATTGAACGAGAAAACTATCTCCCAGAATTAGTTTTTAATGTTAATGAAATGGATTTATTTTAGAAAAGAATGCCAAAACATACATTTCTATCCCATGAAGAAAACCGTGCACCAGGCTTTAAAGCTGTGAAAGATCGTTTAACACTTCTCCCGGATTGTAACACGAATGGAGACTTCAAATTAAAAATACTTCTTGTTTATCATTCCAAAAACCCAAGAGCGATGAAAGGAATATCAAAATCAACTTTATCTGTAATTTGGGATTCTAATAAAAAATCATGGATAACTACGAAAATTTTCCAGAATTGGGCTCACGGAACATTTTTACCAGTCTGTTAAACGCTATTGCAAAATAAAAAAAACTTGAACCAAAAGCGCTATTTTTAAGGGATATTGCTGCAAGCCACGCAACGAATTTATCTGACTTAATTACATGAATTTCCAGTCAAAGTGGTTTTCTTGCCGCCTAACACAACTGCATTAATCCAACCCACGGATTTTACATCAAATTTTAAAGCTGCAGCAAACATTTAGACACATGTTTGAAAAACAGACGGAGATGATGAACAATGAATAAGAGATTTCCAGAGGAACTATAATATCATGGATGCTAGAGAAAGTATAAATCTTTCTTGGAATGAGGTAATGGAAAAATGTTTGAAAGAAGTGTGGAAAGCATTTGGCCAGATTTAAACAAGGATGATGACACTAGAGATTCTGTTGTTGATATGAACAAAATAATAGAATTAGAAAACGGGCTTAGATGAAGTAAACATGGAAGATCTCAAAAGAAATTTTGCAAAAAACAGCAGAAAGTATTTCTAATGATGAGCTCAAGGAACAAGCAGATCAAGAACACAAAAATATTGAAAACAGCGATTCTGGAAGAAGAGCAAAGAGAACTTTCAACAGCATTTCTAAAAATCAGTTTAGCTTCGACAATGGGAATTATGGACTTATTTATTGAAAATGAAGCAGATTTTGATAGGAATCAAAGGCAAGATGGGGTGTCATGGATGCCTTACCCCCTTATCGACAACTTTTTATGAAGCATAAAAGAAAAATACAAATGACAGCAGATAGCTTTCTGATAAAAAAAAACAGAAAATTGGAAATGCAGAAAAATCTCAATGATCTAAAATATAAATGGTGACTTAAAATTTTATTTATTTCTATATGTTCATTTGTTATGTTTCAATATTTGTAAGAAATAAGTTTTTATTTTGTATTGATATAAAAACATATTTAATGAACTTAAATAATAAAATATTTCAATAATTCTTCTATTTACATGATGAGATGACCTCACTTAACCTTTTTTCGTAAAATGCTCTACTTTGACAGAACGTACTAAGCAGGGATTTACTGTACATTAAAAGTAAATCTGCATCAATAAAATGAAAGATAAAATATAAAATTTTTATTGATCAAAAAATCATACGTATTTTCTAACTTAATCTATAAAGTCAGTATATGACAGAAACGTTTCACTAATGAAACATGGAGCTTATTAAAGTGCTGAACTTGTTAGACTAAATCACACATTCACATCTTCCCATTTTAATTAATGAAATTAATTAAAATGGGAAGCAATAGGGCATGCATTAAACATAGTTTACCAGATGAGTTTGTAAAAGTAGTATCATAGCTGCAATGCTTGCCAGCATTTAAAAGGATACAGCTGATGATAAAAATATGCTGTCACTAGTTTCAGAAATTCCAAGATGAAGACAGGTGGTATAAAGTTAACCAGATTCTATACACACATAAGCACTTTTTTGGACCAAGGCATAACATGTAAACGTCATAGCATGTACACATAACCAAATCATAATATGTAAACATCCAGCAGGCCACAAACTAGTGGAAACATTCTCAATATACAGAATAATTGCTGAATGCAGACACTTGAATTCATTGCAAAGTTTGGCAACAATTTTACGCAAAACAGCGAGATAAATGATTCAAAACAGAAGGAAGGCCACTTTGCAGAGCTTGTGTACCAGCTGCAAAAACAAGACTGCATTCCTAAACAGTTTCATAAGCACACACTTGCTCAAAAATAAGCAACAAAGGCAAAATCCGGAATAAAACAAAAACTATTTAATGTATATGTGTGAAATTGATCCCAGAGGTTGGTGTGGCATTACTAGACCCCGCAGCAAACAATAAAGCAAAAACATACCAAAACACATGTATTATTGACTATCACATAGCAAAAGACCAAATGGGTTGGAAGAATGTGCAATGGAAACATCACGCTAATAACGTGGCAATAACGTTGAGAACAGCGAGGCAATTTGCAGATAGTTTCATTGATCGCTTCTTGTGACAATAGCACCCATTCCTGCAGTAATGCATGTCGCAGCTGATGGAGCTTGCTTGACGGCACACTGCAACCTGATATCCGTCATCCCAACATGTCCTACGCATGGTTTATGGGATTCAGGGCTGGTAATTAACTAGGCCACGATAGATGTGGAATTGTTTCACTCTCCAGATAACTCCACACCACTTGAAGTCTATGCGAGCAGCCACTATTGTCTATAAATATCACGTTGGTACTCACTGCAGCGATAAAAGTAGGCATAAGAGGGTGTAGAATTTTGTTGTGATATAGCATGGGTGTGATTGTACCACCAGGAATCACTTATAGGTTCGTGCGGCCGTTTATTGCTCCCTTGGCCCACCATCTTGCAGTTGCCACCTTTTATAATATTTATTGAATACCTTCATTCTCCAAATTTTTAAAGATATGAACACGAAAATAACATCATAAGATTTTTTTGATTCTAAAACAATGGATTTTATCAGCATGAGTTAAACCTACTGGCTAGTTCATAAATAATAATGCCACTTAACGTATATTGTGGAACATAAACGTGCATCGGCGTACACACGCAGCTATAATTTCAAACTACAATTTTTAATATTTAGGTATATTTGCTGTATAATATATACTCTTTTTTTTAGGAAGAAACCTGAAAGATACATAACCAATGCTATTATCTTTTGAAATCATTCATTCCCAGGAAGATCTTCCTCAGGCTTTTGAACAATAACATACGGAACTGACAAGCAATAATGGGAACCATACGTGCATGGGGAAAATGCTTGAGGGAGTAAATAATTCTGCAAAGAAGGCAGGTCATACTCAATGCAGATATGCACAAGAATGTTATTCTAGGGTTTCAAGAAAAGGAGGACAAAATTTGGGATAAGAATATACCTCCGAACCAAATGAATTCACAGAACCAGGAGTCTGATGTTTTCTCTTTCTGTACTCGTTTGAAGCTATGATTTTGAAGTGACATCGAAGGCTTAAGAAAATCACACTTGCTTCAGCTGAAATACAGTTGACCTAGTGTTACAGCAGTAAGTATGGCTCCTGTCAAACAAAACAATACAACACTTTTTCCAAGTGCAAAGTCATTCCATTTGAAAAAAAAAATCATCCTGCAGCAAGGATGTTTGGTGTTCGTGGAAGTTTGATACGTCAGTGAAAGAAAAATCAAAACACAATAATTAATAGGCCAAAGAATAACTGTGCTTTGCATAAAGGAGTAACGAAATGGTCTATCTTAGAAGAAAGTGTTACAAAGTGGGACCTAGAAAATCGCCAGAATGGATAAATTGTAACAAGAAATATCATTTGTTTATTTGCCTTAAAGTGGGTAAAAGAAATTCAAATGAAAGTAAAAGTTTTAAACCAAATTTGATAGTCAATTTATAGTATGGAATAATTTAGTCCTACAAGAAAAAACAAAGGCTTCAGAAAGATTTGGACAACAAATTAATAAGTTTCCAGAAATATGTCATTGAACCACAAAGGCGAAAAAATTTACTGTCACATATTGGAAATATGGATGAAACTTCAGTAATATATGACATGTTAGGAAAATACAATTGATGTGAAAGGGGAAAAAATGGTTCACATAACAGGTCACAATAAAAAACCTCACGTCAGCTTTCCTGCTTAGCAGATGGTATATAATTAAAACCCATAGTTATTTTTAAAAGAAAGACAATGCCCAAATGTAATTTTCCGAATGGCGTTTACAGTCATATTTGTGAGAAAGGATGGATGGCTGAAAATGGTGTGAAATTGTGGTTAAGAAATGTTTGGCAAAAGCATGCCTTAAAGAATCCAGAAAGTCTTTTAGTTTGCTTATTCAGGTCCCACTTAACGGATAATATAAAGAAATTAATGAAACAGTGTATACAGACATTGCGGTTACTCCAGGCAGATTAACGGCATTAATTCAGCTTTTAGATGTGTGTATCAATTAACTATGCAAAGAAAATTTAAAACAGCACAGGAATTCATGGATATTAGAAGGTGAAAAAAATTTATAAAAGAAAGCCAAATGCGTCATGTCAGTCTAGAAATAATATACAAATGCAAAAGCAAGGAATAAAATTAATCTGGACATAATTCAAAATTCCTTTAAGAACTGTAGTATATCTAACAAGCTAGGTAGGATGGAATATGAAACAGAATTCGATGATGTGCCTGAAGATATAATGGAAGACAAATATGACTAAATTTTCATGTTATCTGACAATGAAAAATTTAAGTCCATAAGATATGTTGTTTCTTTTAACTAACACAGCATTTAGGTACATGCAAGAATCTAATTTTTGTATGTTCATCTTTTCCTTTTCAAAAAAATTTATTGTTTTTTTACATCCAGCATATAATGCACATCTGTCAATTTCGATCTTACTTTTTGCATTGAAAGTGCACATTATATGCCGGAATATACGGTAAATGAAATACTACACATTTTGCTTCTTATGCTCCCCACTTTTTTATGCCCCCCTGAAAAAAAACTGGCCAAATTTGTACACATACACAGCAGACAGTAATTTTACCAAGAAAATGCAAGCTTAGCACAGAAATTCCTTTGTAACTGACAAAGGTTATTTCCATATATCCGATGCCCACCAGCGGCCGAGCGGTAAAGACGCTGAACACTGGTAGTTCGGTCCGAGGTTCGAATCCCGCGAACGGGCTGGCTGCATGGGCGTTTTCGTGGTTTCCCCATGTGTAACGTGTATACGAGCCAGTTTCCCTTAGAAAGTCCTCCACGAAGGCATCCCTCCCCTTAGGCAGATAGCCCTCGTGTGCTTTGCCATAAGTAAATAGCCTAACCAAACCTAACCATATATCCGATGATTCAAAGTGCTTAAAGGAAAGCTTTCTTTCCTTCTTCAGGGAAATTTGCTTCAAAAGAAAAAATTTTCATTGATAAAGCCCATACCACATAGAAAGAAAACGAAATCCTTATGCATTTATAAAGTGAGTTAAAAACTGAGTGAGAATCTAAGTTAAGAACCATATAACAGCTTTTAAAAACAAAATGCCTAAGTATATACTTTAATGCATTTTAGACAAAAATTACTCATAAAAAGATACTGCCAAAAGAGTGAGTAAAGATGAGCCTATGCAGAATACATAAGCTGTTTAGGATCCAAAATGCAGCGATATAGAGTAGTATTTGAAGTGTATTCAAATTTGATTGAAATTCACACCATGCTAAATGACTTATAAAGAGAGTGATACCAATATAGAATCAATGGGTGCAGGAGGGATGGACAGAATGACAAAAGCAATTGCACCAGCCTCATCACACACCTGATGAAAAGATATGCTGTGAACACGGCAATGACAGATCTGACAGCAACAACAGGGAATCCAGGCAAAAAGAAAAATGGACATGTTGCATAACAGCATGTATCAGCACATACCATTTGATATAGTCTGCAAATGAGGGTAACTTACAAGGTGCCCATTGCAGTGCTTAATGGTGACTCTACACCACAAATGAATGCAGGTTGAGTGGTGTGTTGAATGCCAGACATAGACTAATGAATGGCATGACACTATCTTTCAGTACAAATCTTAACTTGGCCTACAACACTGTGATGGTTGTATCCAATTTTAGTGGCACTGCAGTGACAAACATCATGAGCCTTGTATAGATGCTTTCCATCTTGCAAACAAGTTACATTCCGAACGAATTTGTTCATAAAATATTATCAGGTTCACTACACTACGCATATCTCCTAACGTTAACAGCTATAAATAATTTCAAATAAACAATTAATACTAAAACAAATAAGTAATGCCTTTTAAATACAGTACAAATAAAATAAATAAAAACTTGTAATAAATTTGGAAAAAAAATCCTGAACAAAGAATTATTTTACTATATAGTACATACCTGGGACTGCTGTTTCTTAGGGAAGTGTGGATAGGGTGATCATAAGGCTAGAATACCTCCACTGGATGGATGGGAGTCAACATCTCACTTTATCTCTAAAGACTCATTGGCAAGTAAAGGGGACATTTATAAAGAGGATGCATGACAGATGGAAGGAGTTGGCATGTTAAATTGGCCAGCAACACTGATTTTGGAAGTGTTTCTCAAGAAAACAAACATCTAAACTTGTCTGAACACATGTTCTTGCCCTTCGTTGTAAATAAGGCATTGTACGGCATCAGGCAAACGGATTTTACTTTAAAAAACCTCTCAGAATTTGAGGCTTAGTTTTCCAAAATACTAAGGTCTTCTTAAAACTTGTAAAATGCTACTGTTGTTAACTTTGTACCAAAATTTTTAACTGAGCAGCTTCTTCCTTGTTTTCTCTCTGTTGTTCTTCGAGATGCATCAGGTCTTTGTTAGACAATTGTTCTTTGAGATTCTTCTCCTGCAAATTTAGATCCATTCTCTGCTAATGTCAATGAGCCTCACAAGAATTTTCTTCTTTTCCTCATCTTGATTAAAACCATAAGAATCATTACCAAGAAAAGACCTCTTAATTTTTCAAATGCCACTCATGTTTACATGTTGCACCTCCCCATGCATTATGGATGTTATATACACAATTATACATTGTAGTCTTTCCAGAAGTGCAATGAAGTAACTGAAGACTTCAAACAAATTTCACTCTTTGAGAACAGGTTTGTCTGTACTTATCCAAGTTTGCAAAGTATGGAGCATCTGTATTATACATTGCCATATTAGAGTAATAGATTGGGGTGCTATTGGATTTTATTTCTACACTTGCCTAAACAAACAAATTGCCAAAACACTCAGCAGCTAATTCTACATTTCTGAAGTTTTAGAGCTTACTTCAAAGGCTAGCTTGAACCTAAATTTCAATATGACAAAGCATGGGCACATGTGACAATGTTCAACAATTGTTCATTGCCTGCCAGATTGCATTGCTGACTAGACCCATCTATTCTCCTGATACCTTACCCACTGAAGCTTCTAGTTAATGACTGGCTGACTAGATACACTTCCATCTGTTTCAGGAAAGATTTCTACATGAAGAAAATACCATGAAGTCACGGACCACACATATCAACAGGAGACTGTATAGACAGTTGCAGCTTTATAATGGTTGAGGTTTTGTTTAAGTGGCACCAAGAAATATACTTGATATATCTATGAACATTTTTTAGAAGTAAGTTGCTATATGGGCATTTTTTCTGATGAGTTTTGACATCACCAGAAAAAAACCCTGAATTTTTCCAAGAGATTTGATATCTTCTTACAGCCACAAAAACTTAAGATGCTAAATCACAGTTCTAGGAAGATTCATGCAAGTTTGGAGCCTTACTACGTGCACCGCAATTCACCAGATTTGAATGTTATCAAACAAATGGGTAATATGGGGCAAAATCGTGTACCTCCACATGGAACTAAATTATGGAAGTATGCTGCAGGAACTACAATGTTCATTGCCTACAGCATACTCCTGCAGACTGATTGGAGTAAATTTTTCTGCAATTTTATGCTCCCATAAAGAAGCAGGCTGGCAAGGAGGCAATTTGGAGTAGCACACTGGTATAAATTTTACTAGTACAACAGTGAGCATTTTATAAACTTAAGTAAATAACGGGTACTCACATATTAGCACAGTCACAATGGCAGTGTTTTAGACCAAACAGAATAGTGACTTATAATAGCAAAAAAAACTATTTATTATACACAAACTTCCATTCCATTTTAATTTGATATTAATCCCGAGAGTGAATCAATGAACCTACTTACAAAAAGGGTTTTGTTTCTTTTAATCTGGTGATTTTGATCTTTTAATTTTGGCTTGAAGAACAGATTAAAACCAATTGTGCCTTTTTGCGATTTTGCAGCAAAGCATTACACTACTGCAGAAATTTTGCAACATTTTCTGCCACTGTAAGCAGATGCCACAAACAATTATTTTAAAATTGAATTTAAGATAATAGATATCATGATTTATCTATAAAAAATATTGGAACTTGGAATACAATTAAAAGAATGCCTACAAAAACAGTGTGCGTTAATAAATGAGTTTCAAAACATGATGCGTTACACTAAAATACATTAAATGAATTCTTTCTCATGATGGTCTCATTTGAGATTCTTATCTCAAATATCACTTTTGTAATCCAATTAAACACACAACAAAATAGCAGCAAAAATACTTTTCTTATAAAAGAATTGTATCAATTATGACATGACTATTTGCCTATAATGTGGGTTGTTGTTTAGTCAAATACTACATAGTAATGCAAGGGTTATATGCCCATCTGGAGCACATTTTAAAGCAAACAGTTTATATTCACATTAGAAAAATGACAGTGACACTCATGCAACAAGCCAGTGGTCAGCAAACCATGGATCTTTGGCTCCTTAAATGTGAATCATCCACAAGATAGCACATGCGGACGCATGCAAGAAAATCTTAAAAATACAACGGAAAGGTCATCAAATTTTATCCAAGCATGAAAGCAACTGTAAACATATCCGCCAATGTTACTCCAATTTTTTTCCCCCACTGATTTCGGTATTTTGATTGTACTGATTGTGTAATATCAGATTGTGCTGTCGCAGTTATTGTCTTATGCCAAATTTTAACTAATGAATAGCTTTGAATTAATATACCACTCAATTCATTTTAACTTGCATGCAAAACAAGTAACATAAAAATGAAGTAAAAAAAAAAAACATTTTTAGCTTCTAGACCTTTTCATTTTTTCCAGTGTCTGAAACACGAATTTTCCTATAAACTGAATTTAGGCAATATAAAATACACAGACGATGTTTCGGTTGCTTATAATATGAGAAAATTTCAAACTGGAAATGTCTAAAACCACAGATATTTTGACAGAAATTTCATTTTTGTGTAATTTGGTTTATCAAGTTATAATTGCTATTGTACTGATTCTAGTCAGATTTTTACTGATGTATTGATAAATGGGCGTAATTCTTCAACTAGCTGAGAGTGTTATTACTAAAAAAGAACTTTTGTGAGCCAATCAGTCAGGAAGCTTGTTCTTTTATTTAAAAACCACTTAAATTGGGGTATGAATTCGTGAGTGTAAACGCACATTTCCTGTGTCCCAGGATATCATTATTTTCTTGTCTAACTGCTATTGATTGGTGTTGAATTAAATCTCTATTTCTAGCCCTATTCATTTCTTCTCGTAACAAAATGGCTACAAAGTAGAAGCAAAGAAAAACAAAAGATGAAATCCACCGCGAATTTCAAGTTGAATGGAATGAGATTTTCGCATTTATTCAGAACTCAAATAGCCTTCTGAACTGTCTTATTTGTGAGGAAAAATTGGCTAATAACAAGACGTGTCATTTAGTGGTAAATATCCTGTGTCGTGATCTCAGGAAGAAAGCAGTTAAGGAACTTCAAAAGAGTCAAGAAAAATCAAGTTCTGTATTTAATTACTGGATGCATTCTTCCAATTATGATAATATTGCAAGTTTTGTGATTAGTCAAGAGATTGAAAAAAGAGAGACACCATATACAGATAACGAATACATAAAAAGTTGTTTTATAAATGCACCCAAAGAGCTATTTCAAGATTTTAAGAATAAAGCAGATATTCTAAAAAAAATTATGGAGTTACCATGTCTGCTAAAACAATGAAAGATAGAAGAGTGAAAATGTCTTCGAATATTACCAAACAGCAAACTGATGATCTTAAACTGGTTTCAGCTTTATCACTGAAAAACATCATATTCCAATCAATAACGTTGTCTCAGTTGCAACAGACGGGATGAAAAGTATGACCAGTGTAAAAAACGGGTTTGTTGTTATTTTGAAAGAAAAAATTAATCGAGAGGTAGTTACCATTGTATCATTCATCAAGAAGTGCTTTGTGCATAGACATTTCCAGAAGAAATTTGCAAAGTTACGGTATCGGTAAGATTATCAACTCCATTACAGCTAAAGCGCTTAATCATTGCCAGTTTAACAAAGTACGTTGGTTCTCAAGAGGAAACATTTTGAAACGTTTTGCATTCTTATTAACAGAAATTAAAGCATATCCCCTTGAAAAGGATGCTTTTCATCCAGAACTAATCATCGATCAGTGGATCCAAAAATTGAATTTCATAGTAGACGTTATACCTCATTTAAATGAGCTTAATCAAAAACTACAGGGGAAAGGAAACACAATTTTTTCGATGTTATTTAATTTGAAAACAAATTATTTCTTGGTGCTCAAGATTTTGAAAGAGAAACTTAGCCTCTTGAAACTTCGCCAAGAAAATAATTCTGATATTGATATTTGCTGGTTCAAAACAACAATTTTAAATGTGAGAGAAGCTTTTCTCAGCAGGTTTCAGGAATTCAGAACCAACAAAGCGACGTTAGCCTTTCTTAATAAACCTCTTAATACTACTGTAACAGAATTAAATTTTTCTTTCTTTAATATTGACATTGGCAACTTTAAAATCCAATTGCTGGATTTAAAAAACAACAAATGTGAGCTTAGTTCACAGCACAAAGGATCTGCTTTAAAAGACCTGGAGACAGAAGATATGATGATTTTTAACACATGGAATAGTATTCCTGACACATAAAATCAGCCGAAAAAAATAGTGTTTGCAGTTTTTTCCTTATTCGGGTCTCTATATTCATGCGAACAATCATTTTCAAGCATGAACCTTATGAAAAGTAAATTGAGAAGTTGTCTTATTGATGAGAACTTGGAATCATGCTTGAAATTAAAAACAATAACATACAAACTTAAGCTACACAAACTTTCCAAGCAGATGCAAGGTCATTGCTCGAGTTAGTATTTGTTCGTTATTATCATGATTTAGTGTCTGGATAATTTACAGTTTTATTTTATCAATTAATAGTATCATTATTAAGTGTAATATCAAGTTTTATTTGACATACCTATATAATTTAACTAAGATTTAAAAATAGAAGAGTTAATTTTAGGGAGTGTTACAGAGTGAAAAATGTAGTTTTGAGAATTGAGAAAGGTATGTTAAGATGGTTTGAATATACAGAGAGGATGAATGAAAGAAGATATATGAACTGAGTATACAAGACAAGCGTGGATGAAAGAGAGTCGACCTCAGCGAACATACGTTGATCAGAGTGAGTCATTCTTAGTAAAATCCAGCGTAAGAGTACCCTAATAAAGTGAATAACAATATACATACCTATATAATTTCAATTTAAAAAAAACGGCTCTCAAAAGAGATTTCAAGCCTTGAACTGTTGATAATTGACCCTGCTGATTAATGAAATTGCTCACTGCAGTAAGCCTGTTTACCTTAAGTCAAACCTGAGATTAACTTCTAACAGTTTATTTACTCATTATTTTACTTTATTTACTCACTGGTGGGCCTACCTAAAACGAAGTATGCACATATGAAAGACTACAAGGGAAAGTTTTTCATATTTATCCTGGATTATGGGGTAGGCCATAAAAATCTCACACAGCCAGCCCACGCAGGTAGCAGGAACAGGGTCACTGACAAATCATACAGATAAACAATGGTTTTAAATTTTTGTGCAATACGATTAAATATATTGTTAGAGTGTATACTTAAAATTTAAGCCCTTACACAGAATTACAAATTTTTTTTTATATAGAATATGTATTTCATTCCGACTTACTTCTAAAAATGTTCTTTTATTCCTCTTGAAATTTGTAGATATTTAAAAAATAGGGGTGTTGGGTGTATTATGACAAAGCACATGAGGGCATTTGCCTGAGGGTTGCCTTTGGGGAAGACTTTCTAAGGGAAACTGGCTCGTATACATGTTACACATGGGGAAAACCTTGAAAACACCCATGCAGCCAGCCCATTTGCTAAGATTTGAACCCTAGACCAAACTTCTGCTGTTCAGTGACTTTACCACTCAGCCACTGGTAGGCCTCTAAAAGTAGGGAAGATTCCAGCAAAAAGTCGTGTTAATGTTTCTCTAATCCCTTGCCTTACAATGTTGTGAGACACGGTAAGTCAATCTGGCCAAAAGTAAACGCAATGTGTGAGAGACTTGACCCGTCATTTGGGTTACAGGAGACAATGATTCTCCTGACCAGATTCAGATGCATTTTCTTGAACATTAGATATCCTTGATATCTAATGAAAATGTTTTTAAAAAGAATATTAAGCTTTGATGAGGGCAGTGGAAGTTTGGCTAACAATATAAACAATGATTTTATAGATATTTTAAATAGTGGCAATGATAGTAGTCATATTTTACTTTCTACACAAAAATGTTGCAAGCAACTGGTTAGTAAAGATGACCACAGCAATAACCAAAAATCAGAGCTACAGATTTGGAAAGAAAAAACTGATGAACCAAAAATTTGGGACTACATGGAGATGCCCGGAATAAAAGTGGCAACTTTAAGCCAGTAGGTCAAAATGGGAATGGCCAATCAATACACAAACAATTTAAATAAAAGACATAAAATAGATCAGATTTATTTTCCTGTAGACTGTGATGAAACTAAAATATATTTTGCACTATCTATAATAATGGCTACAGTTAAGAAACCAACAATTCAAATGAATAGGTCCAAAGGGGCAGTTACAGAAACTCTGATTTTCAGAAAAGTGATTCCACTCAACAGATTTTTGAAAACAGTTCGGCTAACAATACAGATAAAATTATACAAAATTTGGTAGTTCTGTAACATAGCCAGTTACCATAAATCTTTCAAAAAAGTGCACAGTATTTGAATATACCCAAGGCTGGAATTGTTTCCGCTTCAAACATTCACCCAAACTCTAAAATAGCTCGACGTATGACTGACCTTGTTAGTGTTAATGGCATGCAGTCTTGCAACTAAAAGGGCAAGGCAAGGGGTTAAGAAATTTAATGGGAATGGCCCATTAGTTGTGAGGAAACACCAAAAATCTCTCAGAACCACTATATTTTGAAATAAGATATAAGATTTGAATTACACATATTTGCAACCTTCAGCTAAAGATTTTCAAATTATAAAAATTATTATATGAAACAACCAAAGCAATCAACTCTTAAGTGTAAGGAATTAACTTACAAGATGGAATTTTTAGACTGTATGATATAAAACAAACTATTTTTGAAAAAGAAATATTACCTCTGGATCAAGTTCAAATGATGGTAAAGGAGGGTCTGGTAGAATGGGTACTCCTTCATCTAACAATTCACAGGCTTCAAGAGGTATGGGTAACAATCCTTCTTCTAAAAAATCAGAGGTATCATCAGGTACGGGCTCTCTATGGATTTGAAGCAATTCATAGAGTAGCACAGGTATATTTTCTATAGATGATTTCAAAAGCATGGCAGTCTGTACTGCTACATCTGAAGTAGAATGGTAGATTCTTGAGAAGACCACAGGGTCATCTAAAATTTTTATATCTTCTAGAGCCTTGCTCAGATCTTCCATACCTTCTGAAGCTGTTGCCACCTGTTTTGCATCTGAAGCAGTTTTCATTTCTTTTAAAACTTCTGAATACCTTTTTATGCCCTGTAAAGCTGCTTCTGCATTCTCCAAATGCCCTTCCTTAGCTTTCCTAAGCTCTTTAAGCTCTACCTTTCTTATAATATGCTCTAAAACAATTTCCATATCATTCATATCATTCTCATCTTTTATATCTTTTATATCTTCTTTAAATAATCTTATATACATTTTAATCAATCTTGCATTCTTTATATGCTTTTCTACATATTTCAGAAGCTCTGCAACCATTTTAATACACTTATAGCTTTCCACATCTTCTGAAGACTGTTCCATATCTGCCACTTGATCGAAAACCTTTTCTAAATCTACCACAATCAATGGTAGCATGTTTTTTTCCATATGTATTGCTTCCTCGAAAACCTCTACCATACCAGCCACAAAGTTGGAAACGTTTTCCTCACCTTCTGAAGCCGTTTCTGTACCTTTACTGTACTGAAAAGTTTTCATTTCTTTTGCGTTTTCCTCACCTTCTGAAGCTTTTTCTGTACCTTTACTGTACTGAAAAGTTTCCATTTCTTTTGCGTTTTCCTCACCTTCTGAAGCCTTTTCTGTAATTTTCCTGTACTGAAAAGTTTTCATTTCTTTTGTATCTTCTACAGCCCTTTCTATAGATTTTATGTCTTCCAAAGCTTCTGAATACCTTTCTAGGCCATGTAAAGCTGCTGCCTCCCCTAAAGCTATTCTTGCATTCTCCAAATGCCTTTTTCTATCTTTCCTAAGCTCTTGAAGCTCTACCTGTTTTATAATAAGCTCTAAAACAATTTTCATATCATTCATATCATTCTTACCTTCCATATTTTTTATATCTTTTTCATACCTTTCTACACGAATTTCAATTTTTCCTGCATTCATTATATTCTCAGAGACATTTTTCAGAAGCTCTGAAACCATTTTCCTACGCTTTTCTTCCTCATCTTCTGAAGGCTCTTCTACATATTCTGGACCCATTACAGCCCTTCTTATATATTCTGGAGCCTTTTTTATACCTTCTGGAGCCATTTTTGTAGCTTGAGTATCTTCCAAATCCCTTGTAATGTCCTCTAAAGCCCTTCCCAAGTCCTCTATGTGCCTTTCCATATTTTTCATACACTCTGAAACCTTTTTTGTAACACTTTTCATACCTTTTGGAGCTCTTTTTACATTTTGAGTATCTTCTGAAGGCCTTTTCAATTCCTCGAAAGCCCTTTCCCTATCTTTCAAAGCCTTTTTCACATGTTTTGTATTTTTTGAAGTCTTTTTTATAGCTCCCACATCTTTTGAAGCCATTTTCTTGTCTTTTGTATCTTCTGAAGCCCTTTGCACATCTTTCATGCCCTCCAAAGATGCTTTTGCATCACCTGAAACTTTTTTCATATCTTCTGAAGTCTTTTTTATATCTTCGAAAACACTTTCTCTACCTACCGAAACCTTTTTTACATCAGCTGAAGCCTTTTCTGCCCCTTCTGTATCTTCTATATCTTCATCTTCTGAACCTTCTTCATCTTCTACATCCCTTTTCAGATCTTCATACCGAATTACTCCCTTCCTAACTAGTTCATCCTGTAGAACCTTAGGAAGCCTATGTATGCTGAAACCATCACCAGATAGTAGTTTCCTCAAATAATGACCTGTCATAATAACCTGCTCTTCTCCTGCAAATGAGAAACATTCAACTTCAACAACTATAAAGATTAAATGCGAAATCTGTTGGAATAAAAAGAATTATATACAATATTCACTCTTTCATAAAAATTTTTACATTGGAAAAACATTAAAATGCTTATTTTTGCAGCTAATAGAAATAGTTTACAATTTAATGCCTAATTTATTAAGAATAATTTAATTTGAGAATACTCCTTATAAAGAGAACAAAATTTAGTTCTCGTACATTAAAATGTTTAACAATACTTATCTCAGTTCAGTTTCAAGGGGGGAGGCCCTGCCATTTGCTTCAAAAAAATATTCTCTAAAAATGTTTACTTGCTTACCTTCAATTCAAATACCAATATAATTTCTTTTTTTTAATTTGCTTTGAATTGCCATAGAGTCATATTTATTACTTCAAATTATAAACAATGAAGGAAATTTGAAAATACCTTTAACTTAAAAGTTGGAAGCTTAAAATCTGTTTTAACATAATTGAACTTAAAGTGACCAATTAACCCTCTCAGTGGAATGGCTTTTTGAATATGCTAATGAAGAACTATCTATACAGCACTTACTTGTTAAATTTGTATAAGTAATTATTTTAGTCTCTTTTTCATTAAAAGAGCATTTAAATCCTAGCTTTCATTCATTTAAATAATAGTTAAATCTTTAGAGGAAATTAAAAAAAAATTTTTAAATAAGGTAAATGTATACCAAATGACAAGAAATCCCGTGACCAGCTAAAGGTGATCATGCCACTAAGAAGATTAAAATATGCAATTCTACATCTAATTAAAGTTTCTTAGAAAATATATCCAATTCAGTATTATTGACCCACATGAATATAGAAGGTGATTAAGAAAACATCTAGCAAAAATGCAAATGCTGGTAAAGAGGACATAAGCATATTTTGTGATGGAATGTGTGTATGGAAATCTGAGGTAGTCAAAATTCTATTCAGCAGCACGTAAAAGCGGTCTACTGGTATAAATCACCATTGCAATTACCCGAGCAGAATTCAAACCCTATACATTGTTACATGAAAGCAAAGCATGCATTTTATCTAATGGTTTAATACACAGGGATGGAACACAACTGCAGGATATAAAGAAAATGATCCCAAGAACCTGCTTTGAACGGCTGCTCCATTTTCATCCACAGCCCCATGGATAAAATGCATATATATCAGCAAATTCTGCATACAAAACGTACAACATCTGAATGAGATATGAAAATTTATGCCAGCAGATCACTTTTACATACTGCTTAACAGCACCATATACCACCTCAATGCACTATTTCTGCACCCACATTCCATTACAGAAACTATTTCAATCCCTTCTACCTGCCTTTACATTTTCCTAAATAGTTTTTGATCATACTGTAATATGCCATGCGCAAGAAAACAATTTTCCCATTATTTCCATTTCATATGAAGCAGACTTCCTTCAAAATTTCATCACATTTCATGTGCTCGAAAATAGAAACAAATTCTCCACATTTCACATTTTATTTCAATTCCTATATTTACATACACATACATATGCACATGCTTCCTTCAGACAACAGCTTTTTGGTAACCAAAGGTGCAAGTTGGATTTAGTTGCTAGGCAGCATGACCTTGTTACGCCACAAAAACTAGTTTAAGAATTTTGTGTAAATGTTGGAACTTTTCACCTTTATGGCAACTTGATATAAGAATTGACCGATGACACCGAAGCAAACATGAACTAGCATTCGGTAAATGGTTTTGCTGATTCAGCTGAACATTTAAGCATGCGCAATTTTACCTTCTTTGACTAGCTACAGCTGTCACACAAGTGAATAGATTTAATGATTTTATGGCCTCATCGGAATGAAGGTTTGCAGAATAACAACTGTAAAATGTTAAATTAAAAGCAATTAAATTTATACAAATTATTACAAAACTAAGCTGAATAAAATAGAAAAAGTTTGAATTTTAATTAATACAACAACAGTTAGCAGCCTAACATAAAATTAGCAAACTGCAAATTCTTCAATAGTTTATGGACAAAAAATTCCACACAGGATTGTTTTCCAATTTGTTACCTAGAAAAATTTATGCCAATTCCTCAAGTATCTGATTTCGGGTTGGATGTGTATGGAAGGAAATGAAACAAGGTACAAAGTGAGAAGGTCACTCTGGAATTATAATCACAAAAATACCATTTATTCATGACATTTGGGGCAACCTAACAGTTTTATGGGGTACATGCAGATAGAACCTAACAGTTTTATGGCCAAAACCATAATGCTTGAAGGGTTACGCAAAAACTTGGAAATTAATCCTAAAATCAAACGTACATTAAAACACAAAACAAAACGATTTTTATAAAGTTGTAAGATAGTTTATTCTTCTTCATTGCATAAATTTGTGGTGTAATTGGAAGCACATGCAGCTAGAATCTAATGATTCTACAAAGTTAATAACACTTTTGACCTTTTTGAGAAGCAACGAAGAGATTCAAAAGTCACGTTTCTGAATTATATTTGAATGAATGCTAAAACTAAGAACAAACGGTAAACTAATGCTTAATTTTTAGATTAACTACTAATACTTTTTAACGTCTCTTTGAAAACAATTACTAAAGTATAAATATTCTCAATAGTACTCAAACTTTTTGAAGCATTCAGAAAAGGAGTTTGAATAATATTCAGAAATTTTTTTGCAATATACCTTAATTTCAGTGTTTAAGTAATGCAGTACAAAGCCCGAGAGCCAGACTCATTGGGACTTCAATGATTCCAGATTTGGCATTTTTCTGAATATTAAATCATCAGTTTAAATCTAGTAACATATGTAGAAATTATAAAATTAAAAATATGAAACAGTGCTGCATGAAATAATGAAGCATTTATGACCTTAAGGCAGTCAAAATTTACAAAATGCTTTTATTCATTTGTTTGCTTTATTAAACATTTCTTCCAATGTAATTTGTATGTTTATGTTGCTTCATTTTTTGTGCTAATACTTTCTCTTTGAATTCTATAGATAGAAATAATTTCTAGTTCAATGACAAAGTTTCACTGCTTCTAGACCTTTAATTGCCGAGTCAAGAATTCTAACTAAATTGTCAATCGAAATCTTTTGTTCTCAATAACCTCTCTGTCACTTTCTTCACTATCAACAGTGATATTTTCTGGGTTTAGAATCCTGCTATATATTCCACTGACTCTTCGTTGATTGATCATTGGGGCATTATTGTCACAATGAAAAACTTCTGCCATATCGTTTCCATTTATTACCATTTTTCCACAAATTCTGTTAATTTGGAAATTTCGCCTTTTGTTCATGATAGCGTCACCTTCTAAACCTTCAAATTAAGGGTTATCATCATGAAGATTAGTTGGCATACACTGTTTACAACTGGTGGCATATCATGAGATAGGTAACTAGAGACATGGTGTTCGTTAAATCTTCTTTTGCTTCTTTCGTGTTCTGAGGAAGCTAAGCCAGAATTACATTAGTTATCTATTTTTCAGAAGGAAACAAACTTCTATTAAATTTCTCCTCGTCAGCACTTCACAGTACAGTTAGCTGAAGTCTGTAATCAATGCCAAGCATAAAGTCAATATAAGATTACCACGTTCCTTGACATTCAGTTACAAATAAAAAAAATGTTCAGACATCTTTGCATTAATCATTTTTCAGGCTGTCATGTGTTGATAGTCATGTATTGCTGAAAGCAAAAAATATTAAATAATGATTTGCCACAGTGGTGTCAGGTATATAAGTTATTCACCAAGAGTAAAGCCAATGATGTTTCGATGTAGAATGTTTCAGTTCGAGATGTATATCATGCAGAAAAATGGATATGGAGTCAAATTATTGAACATGCAGATTTATGCTATTAAATGATTGTTTTTCAACATAGAGATATTTTATTTAGTGAAATTAAGACTCAGGATTCCTCACCTGGTTTATTATGAAAAGGGTCTATGGTGGAAATCTTCATTCCAGTGAGTGCACCATAGCACGAGGATAAAACCTTGAACTTTTTCACAGAGACTTGCTTACTACTTAACTTTTCTCCCCCCCCCCATTCATGGCCGGTGTCTGACATCAGCTTATGTGTGTGTTAATGTTTAAATATTTAACCTCTTGTGAAATGTGCTTCCCTTCTTTCAAATGTTAAAGTTCGTTTTAACTGTTAACTGAAGTTTGTGAATTTTAGGCCTTTCTAATGACCTTCGGATGGAGTTTAAATGGCAGTAAGTCATCGCCATATTTGGTCACCTAAAGTAAGAACTGATACCTGCCTTCAAAACTGGCTGTGATTTTCGCCTACGTATTTTGTACAGAAGATAATCTTGTGGCCCAGAACTTACTGTACACCTTATACTGCACGGTTCTAATTTCGTTGAAGAAGGCGTGACGAATGAAGTATGCTGCAGTTTTATGTGCTGCTGGAGAAGTTTTTGAGCAATCTAGATGGATTTTGTTAATTTCACGGCAGTATTCAGCACGATTCACAAGAACATTTTGGTAAAGGTTTTCCTTTATATGTCAGTGCTTAAACTGGATTACCTTTCTAAATTATCAGTTTTTTGAATGCAAGTAGGATTAAATTAATTTTTGTATGACTGTTCCTTTGGAAGTAAAAGTGTCTTTAAAAAAAAAATTTTTTTTAACTGATTTTTATTTTAAAAATATTTTTAGAATACATTTAGTGTATTTTTTAAAAAAAATATTTTTTATCGCACACTCTTGGTATTCACTGGAGTTTGTTTTTCCTTATTTGTTAATCTGTACAGTACATATTTACGAGGGAATATTTAATATTTTGTTAAGATTCGTGATACAGCTTCTATCCGTTTATATTATGTCTTAGCAGTTATATTTTCCTCATGTTTGCAATTAGAATCAAATATCTTTTCTAAATTTAATAGTCATGTGACGTAATGAAAATTCTACTGATGATTTTCCAACTGAAAATATAGCAGCTATGAAGGTATTGCATGTTTCAGTAAAATTATTGCATTTCTCGAAAATAAGCCGTGCATTATGGTTTGTCTGACTACAATTGCAGTTTTCCCTTTCTAATATAACTTTGGATTTAAAAAATTTAACCATGTTGTTGCTGCTGTGTATTTTGATATACTTAATTCTGTTAGCAATATCATTTTAAAACCTCCCACTACTGGCAAATATGATATCCTAAACCAACGGTTGATTGCAATACATTCTGAAAGCAAAGCAACAAGAATTTGTTGCAAGATACTGAGCTTGGCCACCAGCACCCTTCTCAGTTGTTGACTCATATGTGCACTTCAGCAGGTGATACCATAGGTGAACCCTTGTTAAGATCTACACTCACGTTTGTGAAAATTGCAACACCATGAAGGACTTCCGCGAGTGAGCTGAAATTTTCAGGAAATGCAAAGTAGCGCATGATATGCAAAAATGATTAGAATTGCAAATCCGTAGCGCATGCGTATGCTGAGCAGCGCCCTCTGAACGGCTGATGGATCCGAATAAATAGACGGCTGTAGCGAGGCATGTATGGTTATCGGTGGTTATCTGCTAGTGGTAAACGTTAACTCAATCTGTACTTATGCCTCGTCGACGAAAGAGAGCGAGATTTGAACAACTTACAGAGTTTGAACGAGGGAGAATCATCGGCCTTCGTGAAGCTGGATTGTCGTATCGTGCAGTAGCCTCTCGTGTGCAGCGTAACAGCAGCACAGTGATGCGCGTTTGGAAGCAGTGGACGGACGAGTGTCGGACAACTCGGAAATCCGGGAGTGGACCCCGAAATGTGACGTCAGCTCGCGATGATAGACACCTGGTCCGCATGGCGCGGACGGACCGTACAGCTTCCTCTAGACAATTGGCAGCACTGTGGTCAATAGCTACAGGTGTTTCATTGTGTGCTTCATCAATTCGTAGACGTCTGCTGCAGTGTGGACTGCGCGCACGGACTCCTTTATACAGGATCCCCCTAACGCACGACCATCGCCGCCTGCGGCTACAATGGGCCAATCAGCATAGAGACTGGCGTGCTGATTGGCAGCATGTCGTGTTTTCTGACGAATCCCGCTTTAATTTGTGGTACCATGATGGCCGCATTCGTGTCAGACGCTATGCCGGTGAACGCCACCTTCCGGAGTGCATTATCGAACGCCACAGTGGACGAACACCCGGAGTTATGGTCTGGGGCGCCATAGCATATCATAGACGATCTCAATTGCTACGAATTGTGGGCAATCTGAACAGCAACCGGTATATCCGTGAAGTTCTACAGCCCGAAGCTGTTCCCTTCCTTCAAAGCTTGCCAGGCGCTGTATTTCAACAGGACAATGCCCGCCCTCATACTGCTCGGATTGTTAAATCCTTCTTTGCAGCGCAGCAGGTACAGCTTCTTCCTTGGCCTGCGTGTTCCCCGGATATGTCGCCAATTGAACATGTGTGGGATGTCATTGGTCGGCGTCTTGCTCGTGATCCTCGTCCTGTTGCGTCTGCAGACGAACTTTGGGTACGCGTACAAACGATATGGAATGCTCTTCCTCAGTCAGACATTCAAACTTTGTTTGACTCCATGCCACGTCGTGTAGCAGCACTTATTGCGGCGCGTGGTGGCCACACAAAATACTGATTCTGATCTCTTGTTCTTGTTTGTTTGCTTTGAACATTTAATCATTTATTTGTACCACTACCACTCAACTGTGTATTAAATTGCATTCAATTATGACGATTCCTTCTTGGTGTTGCAATTTTCACAAACGTGAGTGTAGATATATCAAAAACTAGTTTGTACGTTACGAAACAATTTGGATTAAAATGAGAATAACTGCATTTGTTTCCTTAATCTTTCATCATTCATCGACTTATAATATAACAAAACTTTCTTTTTATGTTTGGGAACCATATTTTAATTTACGAATCTATCTCTATATATAGTTATCCTTGTGAATACAAATCATATTTTAACTGTCGACACTTCATTTATTCAGAGTGATTTTTTTAAACCAAATGTGTTAGTACAGACTGTAAATTTCATTCATTATATTAATGTAATGGGGACTGAGATTTTTTTTAATTGACACTGACTTAAAAACTCTTCAATATATGCGTTATTCAAAATTTAAATATTTTTAGATTTACCCATTTTAAAGTTTTAATTTGGAATGTTTTTCTTAGACCTGAGAGAACAATCCTTTTGCATCCATTAACAATTTTAAAGTAAAATGGAATTTTGAAAGATTTTAATATCAGCAAAGCTACATTTTTCACCAATGGGTGATGATTGCATTGTAGCGGAAGTTTGCACATCAACACATTTTGCAACAATGCAGGACATGATGGCTAATAACGTTTTTCAGTATGGCCAATAATGCCAGCCAACCCTTGCACACATGTGACTTCAAGCAGCCGTTAACTAAAAGTTACTATGTGCAAGGTTTGGAGACCTTGGTGACCATTCTAGCAGGGAAGCAAGTGAGAACCTGTTCAGCAACAAATGCCATTCACAGCAGGTGCTGGGTAGTAGTTATGCACAGGCACTCTATCTTGCGTGAATGCCACTTGCCTGTCCTGCAAGAAGGCAATTACACTGTCTCTTAAAACCATTGCCTAATGCTGTGCTTGTAAGAAACTGCAATAGAAACACTTCAAAATATACCACTGTGAACTTCCTCAAAGAGAAAAGGGCTTATAATGAATGAATTGCACTATCAATTTTGACTGCAAGCACCACAACTGCATTTTGTTTCTCTCTTGCACAATTGAGGCAGTTGTCTGCATTCATACTTCTGTTACATTACAGTGTAACCTCATCAGTCCAGAAGACATTTGACAGCCAGTCTGTATTATTTACCATCTACTGAAATGCCCACTTTGAAATTCATGACACCTCTTGAAATTGGCCTCTTTCAAAGTCTTACATGAGATTAATGATGTTAACCACAAGTTCTAATGTAACATATTAGAGCATGGTACATTTACCAATTACATTAAACTCCTCAAATGCAAAAATTATAGAACTGAAATTTCCTTGTGGAACATACCTTTCAGAAACAAAACATAAGCAAAGTATTTTCATTATGTCATAGACTATCATATAGATGCCAGATATATTATGTAAAGGAAAAGTTGAATACTTACCTAAAGCAGTTAAAACTCTCCCACTTTCTGAAGTGGCATCATTATTATACTGGCCATGGCGAATCATAATAATATTTCGTGTAAATCGTGTTGGAATTAATTTTTTTTCCTCTTCCTCCTCTGCTTCTTCTTCTTCTTCTTCTACAGCTTCATCTTCTGCAAAAGATTCTGCGGTAAATTCACCATCTTCTATAAAACCTTCTATAAAAGGATATATTTCATATCCATATTCATTCGCATCTTCCTCTTTTTCATCTATAATAATTTTATATTCATCTTCATCTTCTTCTAAGGAAGATTCCTCTGAGGAAGTTTCTTCCGAAGAACTAGATTCCTTATTTTCAGGTTTAGATACTTTTTCAAGTTCAGGTTCAGGTTTTTCTTCAGACTTCTTTTCAGGTTCAGGTTTTTTCGCAGACTTTTTTCCAGGTTCAGGTTTTTTCCTGGGTTTTTTTTCAGCTTCAGGTTCTTTCCCGGGCTTCTTTTCAGGTTTTTTTTCCACTTTGTTTGCAATCTTTTTTTCAGGTTCATGTTTTTTTGCAGACTTTTTTCCAGGTTCAGGCTTTTTTCCAATCTTTCTTTCAGGTTCAGGCTTTTTTACATACTTTCTTTCAGGTTCAGGCTTCTTCCAAGGCTTTTTTTCAAGTTCAATTTTTTTCTTAGGTTCAGGCATTTTTCTAGCTTCAAGTTTCTTCCCAGGCTTTTTATTAGGGTCAGTTTTTTTCCCAGCGTCAAGTTTCTGCCCAGGCTTTTTATTAGAATCAGTTTTTTTCCCAGCTTCCAGTTTCTGCCCAGGCTTTTTATTAGGATCAGTTTTTTTCCCAGGTTCAGGTTTTTTTCCAGGTTCGGCCTTTTCTCCATGTTCAGGTTTTTCTTCAGATTGAAGTTGTTCTCTTTCTTCTTCTACAGCAGCTAATTCATCTTGAGACCTTAAAAAAGAGAATGCCTGTTTAAATGTACCGGACATACATACAAATGAAATACCTATAAATTAGGAAAAGTATGCATACAATAAGTCAAATTATTAATTTGAGACACACACGTAAGCTAATAAGAAAAACCTAACTTTTATTGGAATAATAAAAAGCATATAAATGTATAGTACTTACATACTTCCCTACTGACACAGGGCAGAGATTTCTACAAAATTATACCAATCATTCCGCCGAAAGTTTGAAGAGATTGCCCTTTCTTTAGTTAAATGATCAAGAATACAAGTTACAGATATACCAAACAATAAAAAATAAATATGTACAGAAGCATGCACCAGTGATTCCAGTGGAAGTTTGGAAGGTTACAGACTTACTTAGATAACCAATATGCACAAACTTTATTTATTCAGATAATCAACAAATATAAATTATGGATACGGCATATAAAAAAACTGGTTGGATTTGCATAGGAAATATGGAAAAAACTTCTGAGTGTGCTATGACATCACACTGAAACATTATTGTATCTAACTCAATGTTTGGTGACAATTTTGTTTGTTGAAAGTGATCGATGGGAAAATACGTAAGCACTAAATTTATAAAATAAATAAATAAAAAAAAGATTGCTGGGAAATAATACACTCTAAAGTAAATTTGAGACAATTTCACAACAAATATCAAAATCAACAGTGCTTAACCTCGACGATGTTATTAATCCTGATATATGAATGGAAGTTGTTTACAACATGTCCAATGAAACTGAAACTCTTCCATTTTGCTAAATGTATTGCTTATTTTCAGTTGGAGTGGATAATAAATATGTAATGCTTAGACTATTTAAAGTTTTAAATGAAACATGGATGTATTAAAGCCTCAAAACTTTAAGTTTTGAAGGACATGTCAGTGAAAACTTGAAAACCAAACAGAATTTCCAGATTTGTATAGTAGGCTTACTCAGCAATACTAAATTGGCAGAAACAAAAGCAGTTATTTTATTGCATTTTATTGGTAGAGAAGACTTAGACAAATTTAATAATTTTGATTTAAACGAAGAAAATACTGATAAGGTACCAGAAGCTTTCAAAAATTATTGTATACTGAAAGCAAATGAAAGTTTTGACAGGCATATATTTTTTTACTGAATACAATAAGCACATGAATCATTTGACAATTTTCTAATAGATTTAAAGAAATTCAGTAGTAAGTATGAATTTGCACAGTTAAAAAATAGTTTAATTGAAGACACTATAATAAGTGGATAATAAGTTTCATTTTAAATAAAAAAAAACTTGGCCTATCATGAGAAGTTCAGTTAACATCGTAGAATTTATTAAACTAAGTGAAGCTGTTGAATTAGCAAAATTTTAGCTGAAAAACTTTAACTCAAAGAAAAAAAATAGAAGTGATACAGTGGAATAAAATTTCACATTCAGAAGGAAAATTGCAGTCATGTAACAAAAAAGTATCATATTATACAAAAGTCTCAAAATAGTATTCAAATTATAAAGATTCAGCAATGCAAAACCATGTAGAAAATGTGGAACTTGTCACAAGTTGTATACCTGCTCTACTTATGATTTGTTGATCAAAAGAAAAATCACTCTGCTAAATTGTGCATGAACAAAAATAACATTGTGCAGAATGATTTAGAACATGGATCACTGAAACTAATGAATATAATTTTAAGATCTATACAAAATAAGAAGACATTATCTAAAACAGGAACAGAATGATTTAAAAACTAAAAAATATCTAAATACATTGAGCACTAGTATCCAGTTTTACATACATAAAGCTGGATACTAGTGCTCAATGTAAAGTACTGCATTGCCTAGATTTAAGCAACTGAATTTAAGAGATAAATATTTGATTAAACTAGAATTCACTTTAAACAATTATAACGGCTCAAAAATTCATGTAGTTGGAAAGTGTAAACTCTTATATGAAACATCTAAAGGTGATGATGAAATAGAATTTCCAATAGTAGCATGTGATAAAACTGTTATTTTAGATTTGTTTTCAGTGCAATATTTAAATTTAGTGCAGAGGGTACATATAGTAAATCCTGAATTTAGTTATAGCAGTGAAAGTTACCACTCTTTAAGACTTATTTAAGGGAACTGGAAATTTAACTGGTTATACTTATTGCACTGAATTACAACCAGAAACTTATTTATCAAACATAGGCAAGAAGGAAAATTTGACTTAGTTTATTAAATCTATTAAAAGGAGACTGCTAAGAATGGATAAAGATGCGGTTAATCAGACCACACAGTTTATGAATTCATCAGTAAGAAAAAAGGGGAGTAATTTATGAATGTCTTTAGATCCTTAATATCTTAATGAAAATAAACTGAAATAATATTATCCCATACCAACTTTTGAAGAAATTTCATCTCAAATGTCAAAAGCAAACGTGTTTAGTACTTTATATGCAAGCAAATCATTTTGGCAAGTTAAACTGTCAAATTCAAGTTAATGAGGTTATTCTATTTGGTAGATATTACTTTTTAAGATTGCCATATGGACTATGTTCATTGTCAGAAGTTTTCATTGAAGTTTATCTGAAAATGTTCCCTGTTCCTCCCTGGTTTAGTGCATCTCAAGGACTGGCAGGAGTCTTATTGTAGAATAATTTAAAAGTGACATATGCAGCTAAAGCTGTGGTCTTCAAACTTTCTTTGACTCATGGAACCTCTACAACTATAAGGTATTTTCGTGGAACCCCAGCCCACCCTTAGAAAAAATGTATATAAATAGATCAATATCTTATACGTATTTTATAATAAAGGAAATTAAAGAAAAGTATCATAATTTTTAAAAAATTTTTAACATAAAATAAACGTAATTTTCTCATTAAGAGCATTAACTCATGCTTCAGGTGTCTTGCAATACATTTATTGACTGAGGAGCACTTGCATTTTTTTACACAGCCTGTTCAAGTTTAGCTTAATTGTAATATCTACAGTCATATTTCATATTCTGTATTTAATTTTTTTCTATATGTTGTTGCCACATACACTGACAAAAAATTTTACCTTCAACATATTGTTCCAAAGAGCATTAAAATTTTTACAGCTTTGTGAGGAAATTTTGAGCATTCTGCATGAATGTGCAACCAAACATATTGGAGCTTCTCTTTCTTAAATTTAGATTTTAACATTGAATCTGTTTTCCTTCATTAAAGTCTTCTGACTCTTCATAGTACTTGAATGGATTTTTTTATACAGTCGTACTTAGTCTCCTCTTCTGAGAAGTATACACTTATAGTATTCAATTGAAAAAGGTGCTCTATTATATAATAACCAGGAGGAAGAAAAAGAAGTAACTGCCAACATAATGGCAACTCGCCTTTAGATACTCATGGTTCTATAAACTCTGCAGTGAATGTGAATCTATTTTGCATTTAATCGACTGTACAAGAAACACTGAAGCAATTCTCGCAAGTATGTCACTATTGATATTGTGTTACAGACGTCAGCAGCCCACATACAAACATTCTGATTATTTTTCAAAGATAACTAAATGTAACTTTATAGTTTTTGTTAATAAACAAGAGTCCACTAGCGTAAGTGCACTGTAATATTTTTCAAATAATTATTCTTACTCGTGGAACCCCAGGCTTGACTTGCAGAGCCCGGGGTTACTTGGAACAGAGTTTCAGGACTACTGATCTGAGACATTAACAGATACATAGAAGACTTATGCTCAAATTGAAAACTAAGCTTTAGCTACCACACGTGTACTAAAAATTTCAAGAATAAGTATCTAGTAAATATTTTAAAGGGGCCATAAATCTCTGAAATCAATTTGTAAAAACCCATTAAATATCCAATAAGGTCACAATGAACGTGCATAAGATTTCAGCTGTATCAATTTGAAATAAAATATAAACCAGGAGGAAAAACTCTTTACAACTTATCAAGAACATTTATTGACTGGAGGAGAAATAGAAACTATCATTGTCACACAACCCATTACTGAGTTAGAGGTCATAATGTTTCCACTCTTCAGTGTAAATATTCCTGTGAAACATGAGGAATGTTAAAAGAAATTGAAATTTTGGCTCTACATTGCCTGACATGTTTGTTTCTATAAAGCTAATGTAATATAAAGAGTAAGATCCAGAATCATTGGGGCTTTGAGAATTCTAGATTTCCAGGTTTTAAATGATCAGTTTAAATCTAGTAAGATGACATGCAATATTTGGGCTTCACTTACTGTTAAGGTCAGAAAGAAAAATTTTACTTCCCTAACAACCACTCAAAGGCCAAAAGTGTAATCCTGGCCAACATCAACGCAATGACAATCAATGTATTGTCACTGACTAGAGTGCTAAAATTTGAGCAGCCAGCAGGTATTATTTGAAAGCGATATGCAAGAATCTCCTTTGCTTCCATTTACTAACCATACGCAGACTGGTATATTAACCTTATCCAGATTTTATAAACAGGGCGGGGCTTTTTAAATATTATTCTGTTTTGTTTATTTTTGGCTGATGGTCTGAAGATTTGCATATTAGATCATTCTGGATATCGGATGTCTGGATTTTGTACAAAGAACCAATATCTATAGAAATACTTGATGACTTACGAAAAGTACTGGAAACTGATCTGGTTTAGAGATTATCTAATAGTTATAGACTAAGCAAACACATTAGAATTGGGTAAATGGAAGATTTATCAAGTCTAGCAGAGATAAAACAGTTGAAATAATTTTTACATGGTATGGTACCCCAAAAATAGTATATTCAGACAGTGGCATAACTAGAGTTTTTGGAGCCCTATGCGAAACGGCCCCACTCCCCAAGATTTAAAACCTCCCCAAAAGGGGGGGGATCAATGTCTCTTTACTTATGATGACTTTGTTCACAGCTGATTTAATTATTAAGCACTTTAAGCACTTGCTTATAGGATACCAAGGTGCTTATAGGAAAATGCATAATACAATTTTTTGCATAAAAAAATTTTATGATCACAGTTTAAAGAAATGAAATAAAAAGTTTCAGTTTCATTCAAAGAGCTTCCATTTCTTTCTGAGAACATTTGTCATTATGATTTTTCATTAATTTAAAGATACATAACCTTTAATTTTAGATTAACAGTGCTTTCAATTAATTATTAAATAAAATTCTCTAAATATTTACGAATGTTACCTAAACTATAGGAACTAATGTTAATTTCTTCTAAGCTATAGCACATATGGGAAAACTTCTAAAGCTGTTAAAATATTGCATAAACATGAATTATTCAATTTTAAAAGAATGTCTTCTTAGGTATCTTAATTTTTTATAAAACCTACAATATTTACATAATTAGTTGATCTTTGAACCTTTAACTTTTCTCTAATTTTGGAAGGGGATATCTGTGTATCTTGCTTCTAAGACAGGCATGCAGGAAATATATTACACTCTACATTTGATAATAATGATTGCTCCATAAAATACATAGTCAATACCTGTACCAATTATTCTGGTACAAAAAGCCCCCAATGGGGTATTAAAGCAATTTTTGCTACAATGGCCACACATTATAACGTCCTTTTCCTGTCAGATATGAAAGATCATTATAATGAGAGCCATCAGTGTTAAAATTATTAAAATAGGTTTGCCTTGATTGTTAATTATCTTGTCATATCGAATAAGATTTCATTATCATTAAAAAATTACATTTGCTATTAG
>KK117502.1:60691-133174 GCA_000611955.2 Stegodyphus mimosarum
TATTGTTTATAAATTTCTTTAATCAGCTATTGTAGAAATTGGAAAAAACTGCACAAAACTAACTAATCAGTTAGTCTAGTAGTTAGAGAGCAGAAATAGAAAATGTGAAAAGAATAAATAATATTTTTAAATACGAAGAAACAGGATTTAATTTTTTAATTTATTTTTTAACGTTATTCAATATTATACATGACAGCCACCTAAATAATTTAGTTATCTAATCACACTTTAAAAGCAGTCTTGCATATATATAGCCAACTACGTCCTCAGTGGCATTAATAATCTTTACCCAAAGCCAGTGATTCTCAACCTAGGTGCCGGCAAATTTTGGAAATGTATATAGTAAAAATTATAATGGGTTAAATCCTAGTATACGGTACACATGAGAATTGGCGAAATTCGGTTTTTAAGACAATAATAAGTACAGCAACTGTTTTATCCGAGCAGATTTGGGTGCTCTGGAAGGGAACGCATTTTGTAGCATGTTAAGTACATCATATAAATTGAGAAGTTCTGATTGGTGCAGATGGGAGACCCACTTATCAGATATTTTATTTTTAATAACATAAATTCAAGTATGCAATAGCTGAAAGAAAATGTGTTAAACTCAACAGATAAACTCGTGGGATTCCAAAAACAGATAACTTTATGGAAGAATAAAGCTCATGAAGGCAATTTGGGAAAGTTTGAGTCAGTCCCCAAAAGACTTTAATAAAATTATTCATAAAATTGTTATTGACCATTTGACAACATTAGACGAGAGAATTATTCATTATTTCCAAAATTTAGACATAAAAAGATTTGATTGGGTTTGTCCATTTGTGATAATGAATACTTCTGTATTTGAATTAACTTTGAAAGAAGAACTAATTTTCGTTTTCTAATAATTGAGATTTAATTTTAAAATATTCAGAACAATCAATCAATTCATTTTGGATTAACATTAGATGTGATTACCCCATGATGGCAATGGCAAAAAGGCTTTAAAAATATTATTACAATTTTCTACATTTTATTTGTGTGAATTTGGATTTTCAGTTAACGAATAAAAGATCGAGACTGTTAAATGTAGAAGTTGATACGAGAGTAACATTTGTCATTTTTATGACCAAATATAAATGAAATTATCAAAAAACATCAAGCTCAAATTTCTCATTAAAAGTATTCTTATTATTAACTTGTAATTAATTGCTTAATGCCGCTGTTTTTGTAGTACATATTATTTTAAATTCAAAATTATTATCATAAACTATTTCACACTGGTAATAATAAATAGGTAAATAAACAACTTATCTTTTTCTTTGTGTGCCACCAAATTTTGAAATCATTAAAAGTGTGGCGGGACAAAAAAAAAAGTTGAGAATCACTACCCTAAACTAACTTCTCCATGTATATGTGAAAGCATCTGACATGCGGCAATAATGTAAGAACAATTTTTGGGTCTCCTTACCTACACATCTAATGAATTACAGAGGGTCCTAAGGTCCACTTAGTGTTAGCAGCCTTTGCCACATGCTTGCCTTCGAAAACTGCTTTCACAGTAAGCTTGACTGTCAAATTGTCACTAGGGCTTTTATCATTAACAATTTGAAGTGTTTGGGTTGCAAGAAATGAGAATAACAGTAAAACTTGTTTTGTATATTCGAATTTGTTTTCAAATGACATTTTCAGGCAGTTCATGATGTTACCCATCTGGAACTATGCAAAAACATAGCTGAAATGAAGTTAAGGAGCTGAAATAAAAGAAGCATAAGGGCCTTATATTTTCCCTATTGATAACTACACTAACATCTGCTTTTGCTTCCACAAAAACATTATATATGCTTTTATAAAAGAAAAATGTCTGTTTCTATTGTCTTTCTAAATTTAAACATTGTAAATCTAACTCAGCAGAACATCTAAGGCATTGGATCTCTATTCGAGTGCATTCCTTAAATACCTCTATTTACGCCACTGCATTCAGTCAATGCTACATAAAATAACTGCATAAAATTTAAGGAATTTTCAAGGAAATGGAAATCTGAAACAAAAATTTCATGTGCACAGTCAATTGGAAGAGTTGAAAGAAATTTTCAAACTGTCAAGCAAATCTTAGAAAAGCAGTACATTCTGATTATCTGCAGCCCCCCCCCAAACAAAATCACCAACCATTGGTAACTATTCACAAAGCTAAGATTCAAATGACAGCAGTCATTTTCAAAACAGGCAGCACATTAAGAATTACATGGAACAACAGCCAATTAACGAAATTAAAAATACAAGAAACGTCCACAATAAAAAACTTATCCATTTTTATGCTGTTCTTCCCATATATACAGTGATCTGTTTTTGTTTATGTGCACAGCAATCTGTTTTCATTTAAAAAACTGAGAATGTCACAAATTTGGCATACTGTGCGCTGTTATTTTCTCATTGTACACAGTGATTAGTTTTTCACTTGAAAAAATCGGAAAATTATAGAAGTTTGGCTTCACTGCACAAATTTTGATCCATAAAATTCAATTGTTTATGAAATACAATTTTATGGAATACAAATTTCTGCATTTTCTACTGTTAGGCAAAATGCCATACTTCTGGAGAAATGGGTCACTTTCTTTTCCATCATCTGGTGAACTCCATAGTCCTATTTATTGTGGTAACAAATTTGTATCAGACAGGCTACTACTCAACTCTGTATCAGACAAGCTACTACTCGACTCGTGTTTTACTCTCTCTGGTAGTTGTTCTCTTTTCTTTCCTGACTGTAGCATGTGCTAATAAAGCGGTTACGTTGCTTGCTCTTAATATGCTTCCTAGTTTATTTGTACTTAATTAATTGCTTTTTGTTTTTAGCCCAGATAGTATTTTACGATAACTTCAACAGGTTATGGGCTCAGCGTGTTTTAAATCTGCGTGAATTTAATATTTGTCCGGTCACTGTAAATGGTGATGTTAGTGCGGATGAGCACGTGAAAAAGGTGGCTGAATGGCGGCGTGATAACGCTAAGGCAGCCGCGCTTATTGCAAGTACTTTGAGCGCTTTTGTAGCGGATTTAGTGATGACCTACTCGAATGCAAAGGACATTTGGGACAAACTAATTAGTGTTTTTGAGCAAAGCAGCATTCAGAGACTAATTTATTGATGACACAATTTTTTCAAGTCGGTAGAGATCCTAATGACAATGTTGCTACACATTCAGCTAAAGTTGAAAGAATCTACATGGATATGAATGGTGAATTAAATCGTATTGGATCAAGTAATATTCCAGAAGAATTACTGCATGGCAAAATATTGCTTACTGTGGGTCCAGAATTCCAAGAATTCAGCAATGTTTGGGAGTCTCTAGACTCTGATAAACGAACAACCAAGAATCTTGTTGAAAAATTGTGTACAATTGAACAACGTGTTAAATCTAATGCTGCTGTGGATTATGGTGCATTTGCAGCTCGTGTGCCTGGTTTTAAGCAAAAAACTGTGAAAAGTGGGGAAAGACTTCCCGAAAGTACTGTAGGTAATAAATCTAGTAATTTCAAACAAAAGAACTGTTTTAAGTGTGGTTCGAATACACATCTTTGTAAGGACTGTCCTAAGAGAAAGTTAAATGTATCAAAGCATAACAAAGGTGCATTTGCCGCTAGTGCAAACAAAACACACCCTGATGTTTGGGTCTGTGATTCTGGTACTTCACACCACATGACTGCTAACAAACAGTACTTTACTTCGTACAAACATTTTCCTGTGCCAATTGAGGTATCACTTGCTGATAATAACAAGATCTATGCATATGGATCTGGCAGAATAAACATTGAAGTTTGTATTCAGGGTAAATGGTATGATGCTCTCATGGAAAATGTCTGGTATGTACCTGATGTGAAACGGCATCTATTCTCTGTACAACAGGCTGCCAAGCACGGAGTTGAAGTAAAAATGACTGAAAGGTATGCTGAATTTTTTCGTAATGAAGAACTTGTTGCTGTTGGATCCTGGAGAGATGGCACATACATTATGTCTATGAGGGTTGTTATCCCAGCAAGTCCAGCTGAGATAAGTATTGCTTCCGAGACTGAATCTTTGCAGCTATGGCATGAACGCCTTGGTCACCAAAATAAGCGACACGTTCGAAAACTGCTAACTGATATGGGCATATCTGTAAGTCATGCAGTGACAAGTGAATTTTGTGATGGATGTGCTCTGGGAAAAGCTCATCGAAAACCCTTCAAGTCACGTCCCTATAGAGCGATGTCAACTGGTGAAATCATTAATGCTGATGTCAATGGCCCTATGTCTGTGGGCTCCTTTAGTGGTGCAAGATATTATGTTTGCTTTAAAGATGACTATAGCAAATATCGTAAAATCTTCTTTTTGAAAAAGAAAAGTGACGTTAGTTGTTGTCTACATACGTTTCTCAATGAAGCCGCTAATCTTGGCCATGTTGTGAAAAGTTTCCGTTGTGATGGAGGAGGAGAATTTGACTGTGGTGAAGTTCAAAAGATACTTGCTGAAAAAGGTATAGCACTAACTCTAAGTGTGCCATACTCACCAGAGCAGAATGGCGCAGCAGAGAGGGAAAACCGAACAATTGTTGAACTGGCTCGTTCTATGCTTGCAGCAAGTGCATTGCCTCGGTCACTTTGGGCCAATGCATGTGAAACCGCAGTGTACCTGCTAAATCACACTGGTTTATCCCCAGATGAAAGTAAAAGTCCTCATGAGCTTTGGACTGGTGAGCCAAAAACTAAACTTGACCACCTGAAAGTATTTGGAACCGAATGCTATGAACATATACCAAAGATCTTCAGACGTAAATTTGAAGACAAAAGTGTTCATGGTCATTTTGTGGGGTATGTGAACAAGAAAGATGGTTATAAGATCTATCTGCCCTCTCAGAAGAAAATTATACGATCTCGAGATGTTGACTTCAAACCAGAACGTTTGTACACCACTCCTGTGACAGTGGAGGTGGAGGATGACTTAAATAAAAGGTATGAAGAAATTCGGAGTGAAGAACGTAATTCATCTGAAAAACAAAAGCCTGTTAGAAAATCTGAAAGAAACCGAAGCCCTCCTGCATGGATGAAATCTGGAGAATATCTGATGGCAAACATAGCTGCAGTAGAATTTGAAAACAGTGAAAATCCATCCACGTATTTTGAAGCTCTTTCGTCAAATGAAAGTGACTTGTGGCTAGAAGCCATGAAAGAAGAAATAAAAGCCCTTCATGAAAATGAAACATGGGAACTTGTTGAGAGACCCAAAGGTTCCAAAGTTATCAACTGTCGATGGGTGCTGAGGAAGAAATTTAATCCAGATGGTACTGTGGAGTGACACAAAGCTCGTCTTGTGGCCAAGGGTTATGCCCAAAAAGCAGGCTTTGACTACGACGAGACATTCAGCCCTGTTGCAAGATATGACACTGTGAGAGCTGTTCTTGCTGTGGCGGCAAAAGAAAATTTGTACATGCAGCAGTTTGATGTAAAGACTGCATTCTTGTATGGAACCCTTAAGGAGGAAGTGTTCATGACACAACCAGAAGGCTTCAATGATAATAGTGGGAGAGTCTGTAAATTGCACAAAAGTTTATATGGACTTAAACAAGCACCCCGTTGCTGGAATCAGTGTTTTGTGAATTTTATGAAAGACCAGGTACCGGAAGTTAGTACAGCTGATCCCTGCTTGTTTATTAGACACAGAACTGCCAAGAAACTCCTTGTTGTCATCTATGTAGATGATGGTCTTGCTGCTGGGACAGACAAAGTTGAAGTGGAGGAGTTTAGGAGTCAACTTAGTCATGCTTTTCAGATCACAAGGGGTTCATTAAATCAGTTTCTAGGTATGAACATAACAAAATTGAATGATGGTTCAATTTTTGTGAATCAGTGTGCCTATTTGAAAAAAGTTCTCTCAAAATTTCATATGGACTCCGCCAATCCAGTGTCAACTCCAAGTGACAAAAGCTTTGTTTTTGATGACACAGAAAACAAATTGATAGGGAAAGAAGTCCCTTATCGCCAGGCGGTTGGCAGTCTGATGTACCTTGCAACTGCTACAAGACCTGATTTAGCTTATGCTATAAGCATTGTTTCTGAAAATCTTGAAAATCCCAGGACCTCAGATTGGTGTGCTGTAAAGCGAATCTTTAAATATCTAAAAGGAACTGTAGATTTTGGCTTGTTATATCAAGCAAAGTGTCATCCCAATGAGCTTGAAGTATACAGTGATGCTGATTATGGAGGTGACTTAAAAACAAGACGCTCAAGAACTGGAATGGTCTCTAAATTTTCATGTGGAGCCCTCTCGTGGATGAGCCAAAAGCAGAAGAGTGTGGTTTTATCTACTACAGCGGCCGAACATGTTGCTGCGAGTGAGAGTGCTAAAGAACTAATTTGGCTGAAACATCTGCTCAGCGATATAACAAATATCGAAACTCCCTCTCTTCTGGTAGATAATGCTAGTGCTGTGAAACTTGCCAAGAATCCTGAATACCATAAATGGTCCAAGCACATAGATGTCCGTTATCACTTTGTGCGAGAAAAATTTATTGATGGTGAGCTGTTTATCAAGCACGTTCCTGGTAAAATGCAATTAGCAGACATCATGACTAAACCATTGCCTAGTGTTAGGTTCAAAGAACTGCGTACTTTCTTAGGACTGTTTTCATTTAATAGTCTTGTTAACGTTTAGACGACGGGGCGTTGGGATCTGTAAAGACTTTGAAAGGACGGGAGATTTTGAACCGAATGCTTTCCCCCCTTTAAGAAATCACCTCCTACTTTCAACAAAGGTCTTTGGGCCTAGTTTAATGGATTCTCTGAGGGGTGCATCTATCTCACAAAAAAAAGGAAAATTTAGGCATTAGTGGTTAGACTTCTAGATGCATTTCCTTATTGAGGGAAAATTTCAAATTGAGTTGTTCCGCAATAAGACTCTCGATGATTCTTTGAAGGAAATGTCTAAACATCTGTCAGAAAAATATCATTTTTTGTATGATAATACTTAACTTTTCTTTTTACAAAAATTTTGATCGAATTTTAAATTGAATTACAAAATTATCTGTGTTCAGGAAGCGCTTGCAATAAAAGTTTCTCTTTTATCTTTATATTTATGTTATGTAACAAAATTTTTCGATTGTTTAATTATTCTATAGATAGTTATAAATTTTAGATTTATTATGTCTTCATCTGAGACTTTTTTTCTTCACTGTTTTTCATACAAGGAATAATTAAAAAATAAGCGCTTAACGATGTAGAAGTAATTAAGAATTAAAATCCAATGGAACTTTTTAAATTTAGCTCTAAAGATGTATTAAAATATTAATTCTACATAAATGTTAAAAGTCTGTTCAATAAGGTTCTACTTAAGGAAACTATCAGGAAATTAGCATATGCGGGACTTAAATAAAATAAATTTTATTTTAGATTGTTATTATTGCAATGTTCACCTATTTAAGTGCTCCATATTTGCACTCATTTCTTTACCAAAATATCTGCAAAATAAAACAGAACCTGCGAAACTATTTTCTGGAATAATATATTTTAGTTTTAAAAATTAGAAAAAAAGGGTTATTTAATTAAATACCGCTTTATATTGTTTATTATAAATTAGTAAGTAATGTATTTTAAGTATTAATAATAAAATGAATTTAAGTTATTATAAATGCTAACTTATTTAGTATGCAAATTCATAATTCAAAACACCACATTTACAGGTGAATTCCTTTCGTCTTCCTTTTTGTCTTGTCGTGAAATTACTGAAAAAAACTTCGTTGTCAGGTCAGGTTAATCTTATAATGGCACAACTGGAATGACTGTTTCTCCTTATTCATGTTTTGTCAGCCATTCTTTGGTTTCATTAGTCATCCGAAATCTATTGGTTGGATATAAGCCTGATGGAGAAACTCAATAAAGAAATTCTTCTCTTCTACGAAGGTAAAAGCTTTCAAATTGATTGTTGTTATTGTCGTGTCCACATTTCGTGGATGAATGGTTGAAAGCGCCTGACTAGTTTTTAGTGTACTTAAGATTTCAAGTTTTCAGACTGTGAATTCTAAAGCTGCTTTTGTTTCTTTGACACAAAATTCCTAGTGGGAAAGTCACTTCAGAATGAATAGATATGGAAATAAAGATAGACAGAGCTGTTAAGAATGAATTGATAAGAATGTAAGAAAACGCTGCTTCTACGCACGAGTGCGTGAGAATTTATATTCATTCATGTAAACGTATATCTATATGTCTACGCAGTATGTACGTCTGAATTTATATAATATGATATAGGCATGTAAGTACAAAATATATACATATATATACACATGCTTTCAACAAAGATCTGTTTTATAATATGTATGTAAGCATGCGTACCCATAAATGGGAATGCGTATTTATACATATACTTGCCCCAGACAGGCCTAAATATGCATTTATACATATGTTTTCGCCTGTGGATTTATATACATATGTATATATGTACAAAATATGACTTGAACATACGTATACATCTGTATACATAATTTATGTATATAAATCTCTCTCTGTATGCATATATATATACACATATAGATATGAACATATGTGCATAATCATTAACATAGATATGTAGCTGGTGTGTATATGACTGTTTGAAAATGTATGTAGTTTCTTATTTTTATTATTTTGGATCCTGTGGAGGATCCTTTTATTGTTTTCTAAAGATAGGAAAATAGAAAGAGATATTGATCAGTTTATTACAAAATGAAAATATTAGTTTTGAAATTACACAACCGAAAATCTTTTATCAATGTGTTAAAACAAAATATTCTTATTTGCTTTCGTGGAAATTTTTAAAGCAAGTAACACAGAGCCCTATGTCGCATTTTTCGCAAGAATACATTGATCGTTTTCTGATTCCATTTTTTTTTTGACAAGCAACACATCTTCTTGGAGTTTTGTTTTGAATAGGCCAGTGCCCTGTCAATGAAATCGTATCTGACACTCGAGTGGAACTGATTGGAGCAGCTTCTGAATCATTGATGAGTTGATTTATTAGATTTTTTCTAAAATCAGCAAAAGGTACATCTGCAATTTTCATTTTATATAAAATAAAAGAGTTTAAAATTGATAAATCGAGCAAGTGGAAAAAGATTTTTTTTTGTCCATTTTAAAGTTTTCCTTCCGAATGTATAACTATTTGCCATTCTGTCACTCAAGTCAACGAATCCCATATTTTTGTTGTAAGTTGCTACAATTTCTGGTTTATCTGTCTCGTCATAGGTTGCAATGGGATTGTGCATGTTGCTCAGCATAAAAACTTCTCTCTTGTCTTTCCCACAAGCCGCAGTCATTCCTGAAGAAAATTTTATTTTAATCTGCCCTTTCTGCATTCGGATGCCAGCATTCAATTTTGGATAATTTTTCCGATTGCAGCGAATCGTACCACAACTGTTTATTTTATAGTTATGCAGTAATTCATGAAATAAATCCGGTGAAGAAAAGAAATTATCCATGAAAAGCTTGTGCCCTTTGCCTTTTACGCATTCTGCTAACGCTATTACCGTATTCTGAGCGGCACTTTTTCCATTCTTCGACTCGTAGGAATCTCTACCGAGATATACTTTCATATCGTATGTGTAACCATGACGGTCCGCAAGCTTGTAAATTTTAATTCCAAAACGTTTATGTTTTTTAGGAATATATTGTTTAAAAATTACTCTTCCCTTAAAAAGAACAATTACTTCATCTACAGCCAGTTCTTCGGAAGGTTCATATACATCTTTAAAACTGTTTTTTAAATGCTCAAAAATATCCCTTATTTTCCAAAATCGATCATAACTGGAATCGTTTCTGTCTGGTGGTGACATGTTATCTTCAAAGTGCAGAAAACGAAGAATTTGTAGAAGTCTATCTCTGGATATAGCTTTCTTAAAAAAAGGTGTTTCAAGCATTTCGTCTGTCGACCAGTAATCCTTTAGCTTGTCTTTTTGAATATGCCCCATCAGCAATGTCAGTGACAAAAACTTTAAGAATTCATTTCCATTAATATCTTTCCATGCAATAGTGTGCTTTTTGGTCTCTAATTCAGGGCTAAAACTGGAATTTTTTTGTAGAATTTGTTCCGCATATCGATTTGTTTCCTTGATAATTTTTTTAATAATATTTTGCCGGAAAAGACTTTTGAAAAATTCAATTTCCTTTGTAGCTTGAGAAGCAAGACCTTTTACATCATTTCTGCCAATAAAATTCAAAACGCGTACTTTGTCATCAGCTTTTGGTTCAAGCCATTCAAATTTTGTATCAAGGGAGATTTCGTCCATGTTATTAGTTTGTTCATCACTGTAATTTGCCGAATTTGTCAATATATTTGACGTATTTTCCATATCCTCATGTTCACTGTCAGATCCGTTTTCTATATCCAGCTCGCAATCGGATTCGCTGTCTCCGTAGTTTTCATCTTCAAGTTCTTGAAGAAGTTTTCGTATTTCTTCTTCAGTAAGTCCTCTTTTCCTTTTTGGCATATTTCTATGAAAAAAAAACAAGATAACTCAAAGAAAATTTACAAAAATAAGATATATTCGAAAGCAGCGCAAAGCTCTGTTTAAGATTAACGAAAGCAGTTAGCCCGAATTCTGCGGCTATGAGAATGAGGAGGGAAAAATCGGGAGAACCGGATCCTTAACACAAAGATCTTTGATAGAGATAAGCGCTTCAGACCCCAGGACGTCAAACTTGACATTTCGTTCCAACCTTTCAGACTAGAAAATGGGGGAAAAAGACATGGCCACTAAAGTGGACAACCCCGTCCTTTCAAACAGTGATTGCTATGGCCATTATAGTGGCCATCCCGTCTTCTAAGGGTTAATGAATGTTAACTTAATCTTAAATAAGTTGTAGCTTGTGGAGGAAGTATTGTGGTAACAAATTTGTATCAGACAGGCTACTACTCAACTCTGTATCAGACAAGCTACTACTCAACTCATGTTTTACTCTCTCTGGTAGTTGTTCTCTTTTCTTTCCTGACTGTAGCATGCGCTAATAAAGCGGTTACGTTGCTTGCTCTTAATATGCTTCCTAGTTTATTTGTACTTAATTGCTTTTTGTTTTTAGCCCAGATAGTATTTTACGATAACTTCAACACTATTATGACTTCTTATGAAAAAAAAAACACACACACAGTTCAACAAAACCAAACACTAATGACCATCAAATCTGAAGGTCAAAATCGGTGCTTCATCTCTGTGCTCATACCTGGGTTATCACATCAGTGCATTTTGGCAACATCACGGGTTGCCTATTTTAGTCACATAGAACATTGCTCATGGATACTTTTCAGGGAAGTGCAAAGAGTTGGAAAATACTGAAAAAGCTGGAGTTGAAAATAAGGATCAATATTTAGTTTTACTGGAATATTATTCAGTTTCATCTGAAAATTAAATCACCCTCAGAACTGTTGCTTGGAAGAAAAGTGAATAGATTGATGCCTATAAAAGAGAATTTTATCCCAACTCACCAACATGAAAAATAAAAGTAACATTTACTGAAGAAATAAACATCACAAAGAGCTATTGTGATAAGAATGCAAGACTATTAAAACTACTGATAGCAGGAGATTATGTGCACATAAATAAGATAGGGGAAAAGCTAAAAGAAAGTAGAGAAGTTATAGGAGAAGCATAAACACCACGTTTGTTCAGGATTATAAAAAACAGATGACAGAATTATTGATAAGAGCACAAGAGATATTCTGAAAGGAACAAACTGGAAAGATACATGATGAAAAATAGTTATGAGAATGAAAGCAATGAAACTAAAGATCTTAATGAGAATGAATCTGAGGGTAGTAGAAAGTATTTACTCTAATTTACAGGTGCTTGAAAATTCTCATGCATGTAACTAAAGTGCTGTGTCACTAAGTTTCGCAAACTGACATAACTATAATACTCATTTGCAGGACTGCTAAAATATCTCTTTATCTAAAAGAGTGTGTATCTTTTATTTCTGTTAAAAAGGGTTTTATTTGGCTTATTTGATTATGCCAAAGCCCAAAAGGGCATTCTGGCTAAGGGAAGTGGTGCCTTAGCGGACCTTAGTGTTACCTTAATGAAGGATTTTCTAAATGAAACTGGTTAGTATACACATTATACACCGGGAAAACTATAAAAATGCCCATGCACCTAGCCCATTTGCCTGAATTTGAACCCAGATCAAACTAGCTGGGTTCAGAGAATTTACCACTCAGTTGCTGATGGGCTTTATTAAAAAGGGAGATGTCATATATATAGTTGAAAATGTAACATAGAATATGTAACTTTAAACATAACATTGAATAAACAGTAGCAACTAGTGTACCAACAAACTGATCTGTGTTTAGCTGATCTTCTGTAATTTTATTTTCCTTTTATCAAAAATTCAAACATACAACGAGCTGTAACTAAAATTGCAGAAGTAAATAACATGAAATAACCTACCTATCTAAGGCATACTTCCATCTTGCTAGTCTTTTATTTATTTCATCCATGACATAAACTCAACTCCAGGTTGTATGGACTAAAGCAAGTCAGGCACAATTACTGGGTCTAAGAATCTAACTATAAAACATAATGGAATGCAAAAAAAGAATAAATTTTTACAATAATGCAATTCTCTTAAAATTAAGATACTTCAGCTTGAAAATGCTAAATTTATTTATCAGCAAAATTTCAGATTTAGAGATCATAAAAATTTACCACACTAAAAAGTTCAATAAAAGGAAATATTATACTTACTACAGTACAAAGTCCGAGATCGGAACATCCAATTATCCGGAATGATATAAAATCCGGACCTCCAATGCCGCCAACAGCATTTTTTTCAATGTCTGATATACGGACATTTGATTTTTTCCTACGTAGATAAAACATGTGGAGAGTTCCGATTCTCAAGTTCCTTTCTGCACTAAATAAACACCTCGTTATTGAAGAAAAAATAATTTAGCATAAATTTGTGTAATCAATTATTTGCCTCCGTAGCTGCTTATCTGCTTGCCCTGCATCTCAGACCGAAACATTCATCATTGATTTTACACCTACTAATACCCCTGACACCAAACATTTTGCTTTCATCACCGTATGTTTATCAACACATGACAACTTGAATAATGATGCATGCAGCAACGCCCAAATATTTTTTATATTAGTAGCAACTGAATAACAAAGAGTATGGTAACCTTTTACGTTGACATCACGCTTGGAAATGATTGCAGATTTAAGTTAAATGCACTAAGAAATATTGACGAGGAAACATTTAACAAAAATTTCTTTCCATATGCTAAAAATAGATTTTGTTAATGCTACTCACAGACCAAAAGATAACATTTAGTGCTATTTGAATTAAGAATAATTGATTTGTTTTTCACATAAACTCAGAACCGGCACCGGAGCTCGTATGGCCGCACCAGGCGGCAGAATTGGGGAAGACAAGATTTTTGGAATTTAGATAAGTCCCGAGTAACAAAATTAAGGGCTGAAAATATTTTTAGAATTTAGAGAATGCACTGGGATCCAAAATTGATGAGCAATAATTTAGAACTTAGGAAGGCACTTGGCAGCAGAATTTAGGACCCACAGAGACTGCATCAGGCAGTAACATATCTAGTGCTGACAATGGATAAGCTTTAAGTATATGTAGGAATTTATTTATTCAGGACTCAGATAAGCCTTAAGCATGTGCAAGAAATAGAAATATAATAAAAAAAAATCAGGATTAATTTGTCTCAGTACGCGATAGAAGCAAGACAAAATTTAGCGGAACAACTTGTCTTTCGTCGCCAATCTCATAATATATAGCCAATAATGTATAGCGGATGCTATCAAGCTAGGCTAAAATTACACTTTATTGACTCCAAGGAATTTCAGTCAATATAGAAGATTGCGCTGTTTCTTAATTTTCTGATTTGATCCATCTTAATTATTTTTTCAGGATGTTTTTGTTACAGCAATTTTATGAAAATTAAAGTTTCAACTTTTAATTATGTCGAAAAGAGTTTCTAATTCTGAAGCTGCAATAGGATCTACAAAGCAAAAGCATGTTTCGATGTACATTAAACAAAAACTGGAATTGCTGCAAAAAGTGGGTAAAGGTATTTCTGTCTAAAGTTGTGTGAGAAGTATGACATTGAAAAGTCAACTGTGTATGACATAAGAAAACAGGAAAAGGAACTTTTTGAACTTTTTTGTGGATTTAGACTCCCACTCACAATGAATAACAGAAAAATGATTCATTATGCTAAAAGTGAAGATCATGACAAAGTGATGACTGAATGTGTCAGACAGCGTCGCAGCGAGGGCGTGCCATTGACGGGTCAAATGCTAATGGCTCAAGCTAAAATATTTCATTTCACTATGAAATGAACTTAAAAACTGAATGTACATATTCAACAGGTTCGTTAACCAAATTTAAAAATCGCCATGGTATAAGGTAATTAATAATTTCAGTTTAAAAAGCTTCAGCTGCTACTGAAGCTGGTGAATTCATTGAATTCATTAATAGTTAAAAATTATTTACATTGCTGATGAAACTGGTCTTTTCTGGCAATATGTACCGCAAAATACCTTGGCAACCTCTATAGAAAAGGCTCCAATTCGTGTCAAGATTTCAAAGAGAGACTGACAGTTTTAGCATGTGCAAATGCAGCACAAGTGTAAACTTTTTGTAATTTGAAAAAATACATGTTCTCGAGCATTTAAAGGAGTAAAGAGTTTTCTGTTACATATCACACAAACAAAGAACACGGATGACACAATTAAATGTGTTAAAGAATGACTGACTTGAAAATAATTTCATACCCGAAGCTCGGCAGAATTCGGTTGGTTTACCTGATGACGTAAAAATTGCCTTGATTGTAAACAACTGTTTGTCTCATACTTCACGTAAAGTTCTAGTGAAGAATAATGTATCCGTATTATTCTTTCCTTCAAACTGTACGCCCATCATTCAGCCTATGGATATTCAAATAGAGCGTGTGCTGAAGTGCAAATATAAAGTAGAATTTTTTAAATCCGTATTAAATTTCTTGAATAATTGCATGGCTATACAAGAATTTTTGAAATATTTTAGCGTAAAATCTGCTTTATGGAACATTCCAAGATCGTGAGACAATGTGTCTCCAGACACTTTAAAAAATGCTTGGCATAATTTATGACCAGCTAGTGTATTTCATGGTGAAGATGATAAATATGATAACCGTGAATGTGAAGATTTTCAGATATCGCAAACCAAAGTTTAAATTTTCCAATTTATGGGTTTTTTTTAAAGAAATGTGGAGAAACGGTAATAAACAAGATGATATAACAGAAGTTCTTCATTGCGATGACAATGCCCCAATTATCAATCACTTAACGGATGGCGAAATCTGTAGTATGGTTCTAGATCCAGAAAATAGTGCTATCGATAGTGAAGAATGTGACAGAGAGGTTACTGAAAATGAAAAAATTTCGATACATAAATTAGTCAGAATTCTTGACACAACAATTACAGGACTTGAACAATGGAACTTTGTTGCTGAATAAGAAATTATGTCTGCCTACAGAATTAAAGAAAAAATATTAGCACAAAAAAACCAACTTAAACAACTTACATTGAAAGAAATGTTTAATAAATTAAGCAAATAAGTATTAAGCTTTTTTTGTGTGTGTGTGTAAATTTTGTTACCCTTTAGATCATAAATGCTTTGTTATTTCATAAATCATAATTTCATATTTTTAATTTTATAATTTCTACGTCTCAACTTAAAAGTTTTAAACTGATGATCTAATATCTGGAAAAATCCCAAATCACCGAAGCCCCTGCAAATCCGGATCTCGGACTTTGTACTGTAGACCCGTAATTCTGAAATTTTCAGTGCTGGCTATTGTTATTTTTCTACTCAAATATGACTAAAGAATCATAACCATACTAGTTGGCAGAAGATACTACAGCTTTCAAAATTGAAATAGGAAAAACTGGAAAGTTTTTGTAAGAAAAACAGGAGTTTCCAGGAGATTTTTACACTACACAGAAATGCCATTTCAAAAGAACTGTAAATTGACTGAAATACATTTTATGAAATCCAGTTTACTGAAATATTTATAATGTGATTCAGAAGCAAAATATATTTCATTAGATATTCTACGTTAGATATTCTTTAGCTAATTTTATTTTGTAATTTTCTTACTCTTTTATACTGAGAAAATCCTGAGGGGGGAAAAAGTTTTTATTAATATGAAGAAAATAAAATTAGTAATTAACACACATACTGAAAAGTGGATAAATTATACCATTGTTATACTGTGTACCATTTGCTGATGTAAAACAAAATTAAATATAACTATTAACTGATTCAACATTGGTTGAATATTCATAAAAAGTCTTAGAATCATCTAAGAAAGATTAAGACAATTCAGATGAAATAAAATTTAATGAGAAAAATTATGCTGAGAATTACAACGTGTGAGAGAGTAGAATATGCACAATTTAAGTTTAATTAATTTGGCTGTTGAAAAATATTTTCCTTAATAGCTTTCCTTAGTAAAGACTAAACAGAAAAAAAAAAGTTTGTTTTGGTTTGGTTTATGCGATTACGGCAAAGCCTGGATGGCTATCTGGCTAACAGAAGGGATGCCTTCATGGAGGATATGAAAACACCCATACAGACAGCCCATTCGTGGGATTCAGACCTCAGACTGAACTACCAGTGTTCAGTTACTTTACCACTGGTGGGCCCCTTAAAAAAAACCAGGAGTCTCCCTGTTTTACTGAGGAATTTGGAAGCTATGAGATACACATATACTGGAGGTTCTCGATTAATGGGGAATTTAAATGACTTCAGATTTATAGATTTAAAATACATCGAAAAGCTCATGGCAAAAAGGTTTAGGACAGAAATGAAATCACATGAACAAAATAGCTCATAAAAGATTTAAACACATGCATCAAGTAACCCAAGCTAATAAAATGTATCCTTATTTTTATTTAATAAATAAAATAACTTATAATATATATTAATAAAAAATAATACATTTATACCTTTTATAGTACACTTAAATAAAATACTTTGAATTTTACATATTATTATTCAGAGTGTAGTATTAGAATAAAAGAATCTTGGAGCAAGAAAGGTAATCTGAAGTATGATGAGAAAAAAGGAATGGGGTATAAAGGCTAAAAACCTAATATATACATATAGTACATTAATGCATAACTAATTTCAGTAAGTGCATTATCTTATAACTGGCTTTCATTTCATATACAAAGCAAGCAAAACATTTCAAGACAATTAATAAAATGATATAAAGTGAAAGCTGAAATAAGAAGTACAAGATAATTTCTTCAGGAATGGTCAACTTTATTTCGATTGAAGTTCATATTTACATGGTCATTATTTCTACAGATATTCATTAATTGATCAAATAGTTTTGTCCACCTGATAGTAACAAGGGACATACTAAATTAATGAAACAATACCTTTCAGATATAGTTCAACCGTCTCAAACGCAACCCCTACTGGCAGTCTGCCAAAACATACAGACTCGTCCAAAAGGAGCGTTATTACTTGCGACGACGTGAAAGGTCACGTGAGTCATCTCTTCTCCAGAAAGAGATATGCTAGAGGGAAAGAAAGTTCCCATCCTTCCACCCAAAGCTGTATGTAAGTAAAGCGTCGGCACTCCCATACTATAACATGACGCCAAATTGCAGCGCCAATCCACTGCAGTGGTGACGATGTAAACTAAATCTCTCCCCTACAGTGACATCATGGAGGTTGGAAGTAAGATGACGAGCCGGGAATGAGTTTTGACACGACTGAATGTAAATATTTTGCAATTGCGTCGTAATTATATATATAAATGTATATATTTTCTATTTGTACATTATTTCAGAGTCCTAAGTATACGAAAAGAATACATTTTTAAGCAAAGTTTATTGTTATTAACATTAAAATTATGCATTATTTCTTCTCCACTTACAAAGCTTCTACCTAAAATACTTTCTCAAATATGACATGATTTTTTTAGCTTCTGAGGCATCTTTTAAATGAAAAAATTCTAAGTCAATTTGTAATTAATGCTCAAATCGGTCCATTTCAAATTTGCACTCTTTTTATTTTAATAGTGAAATACATTAAATAGTACATAACTTTCTCTGAATATTTCTGAAAGGGAATAAAAAAAAGATTTTTTTAAATATTATTTCAAACTTGTACCTGCGTTATTATAAAATATAGGGGAATAATTCTTTTAATTATCAGATTTTTTTACCTTTAATTTCAACAATACATATCCTAAAACTGTTCTTTATTACTTCCTTAAGTACGCATCGTCTCAAGGAAACGTGTAGAAGTGTATTCCATCAGATTTCGACGAAATCTTACTCTTGTAATCCTTAATCCGCAGTATCGATACGCCATTAGAGAAAATTTTTAAAAAAATGGTTCTAAAAAGAGCCTTTTTTAATTAAAAAGTACAAAATTAATACGTTATAAATAACACAACCAAAGCACATTAGAAGCTAACAAGATTTCGGTAGAATCAAACAAACAACCAAATATCAAAACAACCAATGACTGAAAAGAAAAGGAGCATGCACAGTTTTACTGATTATGTTTCCACATCACCACCGCTACGAGCGCTGCGGTCGTTTCGAAGCGCAATTTCTCCCATTGAAGTGCCGACGCTTTACTTACATACAGCTTTGCCTTCCACCCTATTTTGAGAATAATTCGGTCCAAATGGTGCATGCGTGTTTACGCTCATGGTTGTGGGTGAGGCGGTCGAACTATATCTGATGGTGTAAAAGAATATTATTTTACTAAACATTAACCTAAAGAGCAAGTTTTTAATGGAAATAGGTCACATTAACGACAACTAAACATATATAAATAACTAATTACCATTCGATCAATTACAAAAATTTGAAAGTAAGTAAAATCTTAAGTACATCATGTTCACACTTACATGTTAAATTTCATTAAAATTAAAGTTCATGCTGTTAGTTATAAAAATTTATTTTAATGACAGCTTCAACTCTTGAACTACTTTTGTTCCAAATAAATTGCTTCAAAAGTATGATTAATTTTGAAGGCACAATGATTTTAGACAAATTATTTCGCTGATAAAAAAATAACTATACATTAAGACAGAATAGAAATCTGACCAGCAGTCTGATTATTTCAAACAGCAACCCTAAATAAATTTTAAAAAAAAGAACACTATACAGATATTAAAAATGTTTATGCATAATTCATTTGCACATTGTAGTTACATATAGATCATACCCACAAATCATTATGCAGCCTTCATTTCTGCAACTGTTGGTTGTAGACCTATACTTTCTATTTCAAAAATGATTTCAATTATGCAAATATTTATATTCACATTTTTAAATTTTAAAAACAGATTTTGAAAAAATTAAAACAATCTAACTTTTCACAAAGTCTCTAAAGTTATATTCCTTCAAAAAAGTAAAGCAGACAGATTTTCACTTCCATATGACAAAAATTGAGCAGGATAATTAAAGCTTGAAATCATATTTGAGCTCCAAACACAAACTAAAAAGCAAAAGGTTTGAATTTGTTATGGATCTAAAAATTAAATACGAATTTAGAAAAAGATTTCTTACATTAAATGAAAAGCATTTCTATGTAGATTTTCATGAAAAGCATTCCTCAGTATAATTTCTTTTCCAAAAAGAAATCCTATTCACAGAATCTTATTTTATGTTTCAGAAAACAAAGCCAGGCTTCAGAACCAGTACATAGGCAAAACTCGCAATATTATTTGCATAAAGTGAAAATTAAAGATATTTTAATTTACTTTTTCTATGTGATCATTGGATTATAATTCTAAAATGATCAAACTTTAAAAGAATATTAATAATGCATTTTTAACATTTGAAAACATACTAGTGTTTTACAGTAGTAAGTTATTCTTTCAGCATGATTAATAAGAGGCATATGTGGTTAAAATAAAGCTGAAAATAGAATAATATTTTATTTTCAGCTAAAACCATGTTTAAACTAGTAAAATAGAAACTTGTGCAGATATGCTGTTTGCTTCATCGCTACAGCAACATTGCAGAAAGCAATTAAAGAAAGGGAACTCGATTGAGCCATTCATTCCAGCTGATGAAGCAGATAGATCGACTCTCGATAAGCTCCTATTTTATTAATGTTTAAACATAGTTTTAGCATGTCAATTTAGACTATTTTATTTTATTTCTTTTTTTAACTTCTTTTGGTGTACCAATTGTAACAAAATTACAAGTTAAAGAATGATACACAGTACATGTTAACATGCCAGTAAATCACTGGCATTTAAGAGAAAAAATATCAACTTCAAATTATCCTAATTTATAATTAACCAACCCCTCAAGCTAAATCAAAATTGATGTAAAAAAGTTTACAGTATTTAAACTAAATAGCTTAGATCATTTCTTTTAATACAGAAATCAAAACTTCTTGTGTTTTATAATGAGTATAAAATTTCCCTAAATAAAACTATATAACAATATAAAAAGTTAAAATTTCATAATTTTTACAAAACTGATTTTTTTCAGCGACAAAATATGAATTTTTTCATCATTTAAAATATTTTCGTAACTAGAAGTGTATGTCTGACAAAGACTACAAAATGAAATTTCACCAAGGAATTGAATCTAATAGAGTGGCATTTCTGAGAAATGTTTTCTTTTCATAAAAATTAATTAAGCTTTACTTCTCTTTATGCTACTACAAAGAAAAGTATAATGCAGGCAAGTATGAATAACTTATAACAAAAAGACTGTAATGTAGTCTTAAACTTGATTTATTTTTCTCATGTGTGAATGGTGATCTGTAACACAAATTTATTTGCTGCTCTTCTCTGGAGCTTTGTCTGAAACAGAACCCAGGATAAATTATACGCGTTCAGTAACTAATCACTTAGTCATTAGCAAGCTTGAAATGCTAAGCACAGATGAATATAAAAACAAAAACAAAAACAAAAAAAAAAAACATAAAAATAAAATTTTAAAAAAAAACATTTAATTTCCTTTTTCACAAAACTTCATCATGCTTATTTGCAGGCAACACTCTTCTTAAAAAACATTTTTCCTTTTTCACAAAACTTCATCATGCTTATTTGCAGGCAACACTCTTCTTTGTCAAACACTTATATATCTGGTAAGAATTATATTTTTACTATTTCTTTTATTTTTATCTTTTTGAATGAAATTGATTACTTCCGAAAAAAAAAAAAAAGGAGGCTGCTTTTTTGAATGCCAAAGAAATGGGGCTTTCTTCCTTCTAAATTATGTATGTACTTAAAGGAATGTGTTTTATGTCTTCAAAATTTTTTACATTGTGCTTCCCAACAAAAAGTAGGGCTCTAGTGTAGAATTAGGTGCCCTTTCCATTGGTGAAAAATTTTGTTCAGTTTTGGCGATGAAACCCCATTTCTGTTTACCATGAGAGTTTTAACTTGGTTTTAGCTTCTTGATTTTTTTCAAGTGAAAATAAATCGATGTGCGCATGGACAAAGTCGAGGGAACGTGCAGTGACTAGTTTGTGCAATTCTCTGATTTTTTTTAAGTGAAAATAGGCCGATGTGTACATGGACACGGAGTTTGTGAAATTCTTTGACTTCTTATTTTGGTTTTGTGTAGCGGCCATCTTGAAATTGTATCTTCCTGGCACCGATATTGACGTAAAAAAAAAAATCGCGAAAAAACAAGGGCCACCCAATTGTAAACTTTTACCAAAATCAGAATGCCTTGTATTGTCCCGCTGCAAGTCTTCAATCGATGAAAAACATTTTCTACAATATGCAATGAATTTACTTAATCTTTCTCAGTAACAAGTTATTTATATAGTACATAGTATGTATAACATATTTTTCGATAAAATACACATTCCTTTTTCATATAAAGATGCAGAAATCATTTCATAAAACACATATATGCCCACAAAAAAACAAATCTAAAAATGAAAAAAAACTTGCATTACTTCGCAGTAAAGATAAATAAAACTACAACACTGTTAAGTGTCATATGTTATTTTCGTAATAGGAATATGATTGAATTTTTAGTTTAAATATTGATATCAAAACAATTTTCATCAGTTTTCCCCTTTATTTATGTTTTGGTAGACCATTAATTTCACATGTTGCTTGATTACCATTGTCGCAGCAAATTCATTGCTAAAACTGCATATTACGGGCCAGTTTGGCGAGTTTTCGAAAAATCGGCGATTCGCCAAATCGGTTATTTTCACGCATTTTAGAAAATCACTAACTCATCATATCGCCATGTTAGATGGTCGCGAATTTGAATCAATCCTGTAAACATGCAAAAATTGCTCAAGTAAACATGCAAAAATATCTAAAACTTAGTTCAAGAAAAACAACGATAAAGTATTTGAAAGTAATAACTATGTATTTTATGGCATCGACAATATTAAAACTTTTCACAATAGTACCATTTTTAAGACAATAGCAAAATGGATTAAAAAGTTTTAGCACAAAATTTAAGAATTTTTAATAAGCAGTAAATGAGCAATAAATGATTAGAAAGCATTAATTCATATTTAAGCTAATACTTTAAAAAAAAAAGCAGAAGAAAAAGGAAGATAAAATTCAAAATTTCGATCTACTTAAACATGAGCAATAGTATAGTAAAAGAACAAAAAGTGGTTAAACAATTTTAACTACGTAATTTATATTTTTACAATGCATTTTTATTTATAATAAATAGTAGAAACTCGCATTTGTTTATATCTACACTAAAATGTAACAATACAATGGGATGAAATTCAAAATGACGCCCTAATTTCAACCATGTACTTAACCACATATAATGGACACACACCTCCATTCACACAAATCTGTCACATCTTTCCTTTCAACTAATTTCATACTATTTTTACACTTAGGATATTCGTACATATTCACAATCAAACCCTAATTCATGCACCATTCTATCACACATCTTTCATCCTTATCTTGCAACCGAATCAAATAAGTAAAATCCACATGTTAAACTCTTTTGACGCCTACCATTTTGCTCACAGAATCTACTAGAAGCACAGTGAAATGATGAAAATTCAAAAAGCCCGCTTAAATACTATACACTGTAACCTTAAACCCTAACGATTTTCATGATGCCAAGAGGTCACCAGATTTGGTACGATTTCGCTTCATTTGGCAACTGGCCCTAATCTGCAGTCTAGCCAAAATTAATTAAAGAGCTAACTGAAATATAAGAAATTATGTAAATAGACATTCTTGTATTTCAAACATAACAGTTGTGCGACATATTAACTTGCATGATTACTGAGTGAAGTTCATTTATCAATTTGTTTTCAGTGTAGTTAGCAATTGCTACTAAAAGATGATTGAGTTTTCTGATTTAATTGGAATTATTAGACTGCCTGTTCCTACTTTTATACTTGTTTAGTGCAAGAAATTATTATACTTTAATTTTAATTAAGTAATTTTTAAAATTTTTTGCAACTCCTTGCCTTATGTAAATACTTATGTTGCTTGGCATGTTTCTTTAAGAGATATATATTTCAGAACTTTTAGTAAAATTTTAATATTAAGTTGCAGTAGGACGCCAATTATCTGAATCTGTAGGGATCTATGTACAGTGTAATTCAAAAGTTTCTGAATTCTAATCTTGGCTAGACTGCAGATTACGGGCCAGTTGCCAAATGAAGCGAAATCGTGCCAAATCTGGTAACCTCTTGGCGTCATGAAAATCGTCAGGATTCAAAGTTACATGTTATAGCATTTAAGCAGTCTTTTTGAATTTTCGTCATTTCACTGTGCTTCTAGTAAATTGTGTGAGCAAAATGGCTGACATCGAAAGAGTTGAACGTGTGGATTTTACTTATTTGATTCGGTTGCAAGATAAGGGCGAAAGACGTGCGATACAATGAATTATGGTTTGATTGTGAATATGTACGAATGTCCTAAGTGTAAAAATAGTATGAAATTACTTGAAATGAAAGATGCAACAGATTTGTGTGAATGGAGGTGTGCGTCCATTATATGTGGCTAAGCAGATGGTTGAAATGAGCCGTACAGTCGGTGTTGAATGAGCGTGCCATTTTGAATTTCATCTCCATTGTATTGTTACATTTTAGTGTGGATATAAACAAATGCAAGTTTCTACTATTTATTATAAATAAAAATTTATTGTAAAAATATAAATTACGTAGTTAAAATTGTTTAACCACTTTTTGTTTTTTTTACTATTGCTCATGTTTCAGTAGATCGAAATTTTGAATTTTATCGTTTTTTTCTTCTGCATTTTTCTTTAAAGTTTTAGATTCCGATCATATTGCTCATTTACTGCTTATTACAATTTCTTAAATTTCGTGTTAAAACGTTTTACTCCATTTTGCTACTGTCTTAAAAATGGTATATATTATGAAAAGTTTTAATACTGTTGATGCCATAAAATACATAGTTATTAACTTTCAAATACTTTACCGTTGTTTTTCTTGAACTTCTGTTTTAGATATTTTTGCATGTTTACACGTTGTTTAGATATTTTTGCACGTTTACATGATCAATTTTTTGCATGTTTACAGGATTCATTCAAATTCGCAACCATCTAATATGGCGATATGATGAGTTAGTGATTTTCTAAAATGTGCAAAAATAACCGATTTGGCGACTTTTTGAAAATACGCCAAACTGGCCCGTAATATGGCCCCGTTTTTTTTTTCTTTTTTAATTTACCATTACCCATTACCGGATATTTGGTATAATTTTTTAAAATTTTCATGTTGAATGCATATACACATATGATGTCAATAAGGTTACATGAGCAGAAAATTATGTCAATAAAATTAATTAATGGTAAGATGGCCGATAAGAGATATACCTGCATAGCTTTATTTTTTATTCCCAAAGTTTTATTAATAAAACCTAAAATATTGCCAGATGTTAGGTATTTAAAGAACATGTTTATCAACAGATGTTAATACAAAAAGTTGTGCAGGAATTTACATACACATATGCACTTAAAAATTGCTACCAATATATAAAAATACTGAAGAAAATGCAAAATTTAAATTTTACGCAGAAAGAAGTATTATAAAAGGTTGGTCATCTATTTCTGTAATGTACTTTAAATATCCTAGAACATGTGAAACATTAACACCATTAGCTGCTATTTTAGCATTAAGTTTAGGTTTTTAAAGAAGTTGCTTTTAAAATGAAATTGCAGTTTCGATGTTATAAGTTTATTAGTTATAAAAGTAGGTAATGAACCGATAAGAGAGCTAAAATGCAGTAATACGAAACACATCAAATTCATGATGGATTCTATATGAAGAGCATGGCAACTTTAAATCTAAAGGTTCAATAAAAAGTCAGAAGTATTTAAGAGTCAGCAAGAACGCATATTTATTTTTCCTTTATCAGATATCATCTTTCGGACATGGTACACGTATTTTGGAATTCTAACTTACCTTTATTCACCTAAGTACTGCACGAAATTACTACTAGTTTAGATACAGAAGAATCGTTAAAATAATAAATAATTAACGTGGCTAAAAAACAAAGCAGCTAATAAACGCACATACATTACACATTAAAATTATTAAACACATAATGAAATATAAAACATGTATATGGCGGGGAAAACATTTTTTTATGCGCTAATAATTAAAAATTAACATTCATAACATAAAATTAACATTAATAAAATTAACAATATTTTGAAAAATAAAGTACCTAAATGATTTTCCAAACGAAATGATAGCTTATGGTCAACTCAAAAGGAAACGATCGGGAAAAAAATCGAACTAACTCAGCATTAAACTTTCGCGCGACGAACGACTGATTTACTAAATGCAATGTTGCCAAATTATTGAAATATAAAACTTCTTCTACACCGTCTAGCCCCCAACTTCATGCAAGCAGAGCAGGCACGGTATCCCTACTTAAAGGAGGAATCCAAGAGCAATTTGCAATCTGGGGAGTTGAATTCATCGGACCAGTCTACATAAAGATTTCTTAAGACACTCAAAAATCCTGCATTGATTTAATCGTTTGCGCACTAACCTTATACGCTTAGAACTTGTATGTAATATGTCAACCAATGCCTTTCTATTTACATTTCGTAGATTTTTGAGCGGAAGAGGAAACTGGAAAGTCATCTACTCTGACAACGCCAAGGTTTTTAAGAGAACAAAGAAAGAAGATGAGAACTTTTCCAGAGTTTTAGAAGCTATCAAAGAAGGAAAGCAGCAGAAATTTATAGTCGAGCATGCCGCATAGTGGGGAGATTTTTAGGAGAGACTTGATAGAGCCCTTAAAGAAGATTTAAGAAAAATTTTAAGGCAAGCATTGCTGACCTACGAAGAAATGTCTACGCTAATCGTCGAGGTAGAGTCAGCTTTTAATTCACGACCTCCTTGCTGACAACGCCTGAGCACCTAAGTGTAAGGCTTTTAGAGGAGCCTTACCTAAGTGCAGTGACCTTACCTCCATTAACCTTTGATCGAGTGGCTTACTACACAAGCTTTCTAACTTCTTACTGCCAAACAGCTTTATCAAACTCATTTATTCCTACTTAAAGAGAAGAACCTTTCAAGTCGGGTCAGGAGATACTCTATCTACCAAAAAAGTTATTTTCACTGGCGTCCCACAAGGGTCCGTTTTAGGCCCAATATTTTTTACAATATTTATTAATGATATGCCAACACCATTCTCCTCCAATATCCTAAAGTATGCTGATGACACAGTTATACTTACTAGCTCCAGAAGTCCCCAGCATGTTCTGGACAAGTTACAAGTTCAGGTTAATATCATACAAAAGTACTGCCAAGATTGGAAAATATCCCTCAACTCATCAAAGTGCTGCATAGTTCTCTTTAGACGTTACAAGAAAAATTATCCTGTTAACTACAGGATCACCATTAATAATTCCCTAGTTCCTGTTGCTGATGCTTAAAAATATTTAAGAGTCCCCATCGATAAAGCTCTCAACTTCAAGACCCATATCCAGTATATCTTAAATAAGGCAAATGCTGCTTTCATGTCCATCTACTCATTAATAGGCAGAAAGTCAAAATTAAATCTTCGTACGAAGAGAACCTTGTATGTCACTCTCATTCGGCCAATCATCCTATATGCGGTCCCTGCCTGGACTACAGCCAGTAAAACTGAAAGGCAAAAGATTAATGTTTTACAAAATAAAATCCTCAGAAACATAGTAAACGCACCATGGTGTGGTAGAAATGCTCAAATTCATAGTGATCTCCATATCTACCCTACACATGATCAAATTCTCATAAGTGCTTATAATTTCTTTGAAAAAATGAAAAACTCTCCATATACAGCTATCAGAAGCCTCACAGAATATGATCCTACTGAAGAATATACCGTTAAAAGACCTCGAACTATTCACCATAATGCGTTATGGTGGTGATGTATATATTGTATCATGTTATTTCTCGTAAACTTCACATCATTAGTGTTACTCAAAACTGTGTGTGTATATATTTTACTTGCAAAGATAGGACTTTGTACTTATTATCTCTTGCAAACATATGATTTATTTACATTATTTAATGATTTCTGATATTTAATATATCAATAAGTCTTCCAAATTACTAAAGAAACTAAAAGATCACATCCACAAGCTATTATTGTACACATCGTTCGGCTGACTCGGCCTGGCTCCAGACATCATATGCCACTTGTGTATTTACAAGTTATCCCACACCCCTTCCTCGATCATCTGTTTGCTGTCACTGACATGTGGGGTACAGAGATCAGTATTGAGCGTTATCGCGGCCGCAAGGGCCCAACTCAATGCTTTCGGTGCCAGGGCTTTTTCCATTCTTCGGAACTCTGCACCCTTCCAATCCGTGGTGTCAGATGCTCTGGACCCCATTGGGCACGGCAGCTGCTCCGACAGCCCCCCTCAGGGTTCTACTAAGCCCCCAGCAACAGCTGAGACAAGACGTCCCATGCCTGCTCCTACAAGCAACGTCAGCTCACCATCTTATGCACAGATGGTGAAGAACACCACCGAGCACGGATTCAAATAGACGAATCCAAGACTGCCGGCTGCAGAAGCCCCAGCAGTATCAGCCACAGCAGAGTGTAGCACAGATTCTGAAGATGTCTTCTCTTCTACGCTAAAAAAATGCTTAATTGAAATCTCCGGCGACCCTGCGGTAGATAAGCATATTCTGCTTCTGGTCTTCAAAAAAAAAACAATGCCTAAACTCAGGCAAGCAGATGCTTTAATGACGGTATTTTACTTATACGAAAGCTATGTTGAGCTTTCAAATTAATTCGGCATATTTTTAGACTCATGTCTTCTGTTTTTCAGTGATGAACCTCTATATAGCGGCCTAAAACTCAATTGTGTGAGTAATAGTTCAAATACCACCAGACAACTGACCATTGGTATACGGAATGCCAATGGATTAACATAAAAAATTCACGAAGTTCCTGATTTTGTCGTAGAGCATGATATTGACGACTTCTTAGTCCAAGAGACTCACCTTACCCCAGGGAATACTCCCAAAATTGGGAATTATGACATTTACAATACTGACAGGGTGTCACAGAGCAGAAATCCCAGTGGTGGCACTTGTATCTATGTGAAGCGTTCACTAAGGCATCACTTTATACCGTCCCATGATTTAAATATTTTGGAAGCGACTATTGTCAAAATTTTCCTTCAAAATTCTCCCCCGCTGACAATAGCTTCAGCTTATTTACCTCCACAATCAACAGCACGTGGAAGACCAACTTTTCCTGTCAGTGATTTTGATAAACTTTTGAATGTTTCAAATCATCTAATAATTGCTGGTGATCTAAATTCACGCCATACCGATTGGTTTTGTCCGAATAGGAACAGGTATGGTATTAGTCTAAATTCATGGTGCCAGAGTAACCATGTACAGATCATAGCTCCTACCCTCCCGACTTATTACCCTGCAAGAGGGTCCCCCGCAGTTCTAGATCTGGCTGCATTTTATAATATACATTTTCGGCATGATATTAAAGTGATTCAGGACCTGGATTCTGATCACTACTCTGTTTTGATTATCCTAGATATTCAAAATCGATACTCAAAATTAGAGGAGCAAGTCTCAACAAATTGGGACGATTTTAGATTTATTTTGGAAAAAACAGCACTCCCTCCCATCAAAATTTCCAGCAATTCGGACTTTGACAGGCATATTAAAAATTTGGAGTCTTTACTAAAAGAAGCGAGAGCTGCGGCTTCAAAACCACTTAAACATCCGGGTGTCAGGCTCCCACCTGAGACTAAATTCAAAATTAAGCAGCGCAACTACTAGCCAAGAATTTGGCAAAGGACACGCGATCCCAATATCCGTGCCCAATTTCGCAAGATACAGAACGAGATAAGGACTGAAACCCGCTTATTAAGACAAGCGGAGTGGAAAACATACATTGAGTTCCTAACGACTGAAAACAAATCGATTTGGCGCGCAGCCGCCCGATTACGCAAACATAAAACTCCCATTCCGCCCCTTCAAACGGCCGATGGCGCACAGATGGCCTACACAGACTCAGAAAAGGCTGAGGTTATTGCTGACAGCCTTGCAACACAATTCACTCCAAACCACGACTCCTACTGTAACCGACCGGTTACGCAGGGCGCATACAAGCACGGGTTAAAGATTTTTTAACACAACGCATCACAACTGAACTCAGACCTACGGATCCTACTGAAGTTATGGTTTTTATTGATAAACTGAAACCTAACAAGGCACCTGGCATAGATTCTATTTCGAATCGCATGATCAAAAACTTCCCCCCAATGTTTATTATATGGATTACTGTACTTATTAATTTAATGCTCGGGAGAAGCTATTTTCCCGACTGCTGGAAAATTGCAGCAGTCGTTCCCATTCCAAAACCGGGACAAAATTTAAATTTACCCGTCAATTACAGACCCATAAGTCTGTTATCTTCTCTCTCAAAAATCTATGAATTTGTCTTACTTAATCGCCTGAATGAATTCTGTCGGGATCAAAATTTATTAATCCCGGAACAATTCGGCTTCCGACCTAAACACTCCACGGTACACCAGTTACTCCGTGTAGTGGAATTCATTCACGAAGGCTTTCGTAAGCGAGAGAAGACTGGTATCGTCTATTTAGACGTTGCCAAAGCCTTTGACAGGACTTGGCATGACGGAATTATATACAAGTTCATGCGGCTTGGTTTCTCGGCTCACCTTATTAAAATTATTAACTCGTACTTGACAGGACGCAGTTTCCGCGTGCGAGTTAACCACGAATTCTCCTCTCCCCGCCCGATCTATGCCGGCGTAGCCCAAGGTAGTCTCCTAGGACCTTCAATCTTTAACCTATATTTAAATGATATTCCTAAGGCCCCAAATATCGATCTTGCTTTATATGCAGACGATACAGCCATCATTTCACAACACTCCAACACCCTCCAGGTAATCTCACAATTACAGAGTTACCTTTCAGCCTTAGAACTCTGGCTCGGTCTGTATAAAATCAAAATTAATGTCGCAAAATGTGCTGCCACTATGTTCATCCGAAGAAATATCCCAAGTTTACCTAATTTAATACTCTTCGGTGAACCCATTCCCTGGGTGTCTTCGTATAAATATCTAGGTGTTTTACTAGATTCTAAATTAACTTGGCAGCCTCACATTCGCAAAATATTAGCGAATGCAACAGCTGTCAAAACCAATTTACGCTCCTTTTTCGCTTGGAATAGCGACTTGTCACTTGATAAAAAGATCCTGCTCTACAAATCAATGATAAGGCCTGTTTTAACGTATGCATGCCTCATCTGGGGCCCATCTGCACTGACTAACAGAAAACATGTTCAAATTTTTCAATCAAAATTGCTTCGGCAAATACTTAAAGCTCCGTGGTTCGTAAGGAACGAAGAAATTCATAACGACCTCAAAATTATGCCCATTAATCGCTATATACAGCGACTTTCGGAAAAATTTTTCAAAAATATTCAACATGTTGCTAATCCTGTGCTACATATGCTACCCGTATATGATCCTGCAGTTGCTTCTTCCCGGAAAAGGCCGCGTGCGGTCCTAAATCCGGAATACTCAATAATCCCATTTAAACGGGCTAGGTATGAGCACACGGACGTCCATGTGAATAACTACCTCTCGTTCCTTCACCCCCCCCGCCTCCAGAGTTCTTTAATGCACACAGCATTAACCTGAGGAACCTCCTTTTAAAGTTTCTTTAACAAGAAACATCACAGTCTAAGAGGACTGATTTATTACTTTTAAAATAAATTCAAATGATGATTTAAACTTTAACCTAAAAAGAATTAAAAATAATTCTTTTACTCTGCTTATCAGTTATAGCGTGCGCTTAAGAGTGCATATGAACTTAAAACTCACTGATAAGTTTCTTATCTTCCTTTAAGAAGGAAACCTTTCAGACGTTTAACAACGTCATTTTCGACCCCTTAAACACCGCATTGAATAGCGGTCCAAAACGAAACTTCTCCCTCCCAGCTGATCACTGGCAGAACTAATTTTTCGACCTGTAACCAGGTCCCCCCTCCCTCCCTCCCAAAGGACGCGTAGCGGAAAGGGTCTTTAATGATTCCCCCCCTACGCATTCTTTACGCTGACGGTTGCTATTACACGATTATCAAGGTTCAAACTTCACCTTTTATTTTTCGAGTCAAAATTTATAATGACTGCCCTATTCTAAATTATTCTGGCCCTTATTTAGGCTCAAAATTAAGACCTTCATGAGCTTTTACCTTTTTTCCTCAATGCGAAGGCATTTTTTCCAAGTCATTTGGCTTATCAAAATTTCTACCGTATTAGACAATCCCCTCTTTTGATGATATAAATTTCTGAGATGATGTGGAGGTAAAGGCGTAATTGCCTATGAACTCCGTAAATTGCACTTCCTTGATCCTTGATTGATCTTGATGGCATTCCCAACATCCTCCCCCCTTTGAGTTGCTGGACAGCTACTCAAAACATTCAAGTTTGTCAAGTTCAGCCTAAGTGGCATCTTAACAGTTCTACCAGATCGTGTCTTTATAGTCTTAGGACTGTCACATGCATCGGAAACATCAATGGGATCCGAAGATTGGGATGATCCAAAAACTTCTGAATGATAAGAGGTAGACAAATCGTTTCCCACACTAGAAACTGAAGACTTTACAGGCGATTGGTGGTTTTGAGGATCACTTAAATGACGTAAACTTGACAACTCATCATCTTGAACTTCTAGAGGAAATACTCGTTGTATCGGACGTATCACTCTTCTCCCTCTTATAATCCAGTATTTTTCACGCAATATACTTTGTAATATCTGGGTGCCAGCATGACAGTTTTCTCGGTGAAAATATTCAATCAGTCTCTGAGTAAAGATATATTTATCAGGAAGAAGCACCGGCGAAATAAAGAAAGGCTTATCTATGAGTTCAGTAATTCGAGTTTTAACTCGGATAATTCCGTTCACATCTTTGAAAACGCAAAAGTTTCGAATAGAGCTTTCAACTGGAAAAACTAGAGCTTGAACATATCGAATAAGCAGCATCTCAGCATTTTCAATCTCCTGCATTAAAAGTTCTCCCCCCTGTCTAGTATCGGGACGCGATCTTGTATTTTTAATAAATCTTAGAATCCACGCAACCATTCTAATTATTGAATGGAAATTTGAGAATTTAAAGGCATACCAGAGGATTTTTTCTTCTGACAAATTAACAATACATAGCCTAACCTTTCTCCTTTCAAGAGTTATTTCGGGTGTTTCAGTCATCAATATCTCGCTATTAGGACAGTTGTCTGGTGTTTGTAACAACCATGTTCGGCCTTTCCACCAGCAGGATTCTAACAATTTCTTAGGCGAACACCCTCGCGAGATCAGATCCGCGGGGTTAATTTTTCCTGGCACATGTCGCCACTCATTATTTGGAAAGAGATTATTTATTTCCTTTACTCTGTTTGAGACAAAAACTGTCCAATCACCATATTCTTTTAACCAGTATAAAGCTATCATAGAGTCGCTCCAAAATATTGTTTTAATATCATGGCCGCTTAATGCCTGCTTCACTGAATGTGCTAACCTGGCACCAATGCAACAAGCCATTAACTCTAACCTAGGGATCGTTACTTTTTTCAAAGGCGCAACTCTGGTTTTTGCTCTAACAAAGTAAATATTTACCCCTTGAGAGGTTTCCGTTCTGAAAAAAATACAGGTGGCATATGCCTCTTTGCATGCATCGACAAAAACATGCATCTCGGTGGAATCGTTTATTTCAACATAACGTGAGATTTCGACGTTTCTTAATCCGGCTATTTCTCTAAACCATCTTTTAAAATCCATCTGAATGTTGTCTGGTAAGGGAGTATCCCACTTTAGATCTAAATTCCACGCTTTCTGCAATAAAAGTTTAGGCGGTAAGACTCAACAAACCTATAGGATCAAATATTTTCTGAACTGTAGCTAAAATGATTCTTTTAGTCAAATTCTGATCTTCGCTCACAATATCAAAGTTTAAATTACACTTAAGAGTGTCCTTACAAAGATCCCACAAAATTCCTAACACTTTAGTGGCACCAGTACTTTTAGAAACAAATTTACTTTTTACATTACTCTCCCAATTTCTCAAGTTAAAACAACCCCGTGACAAAATATCTTTCGCTTTCACAATAAAATTTTCCTCTTCCTTAACATTCGCAACGCCGGAAACACAATTATCAACATAAAAAGAACGTTTCAGTTTTTGAGCTAAGCTTTAAATTCGGATGGTACGTTATCTAATAAATGGGTAATTGAAGCTGCTAATAAAAATGGGCTCGACTTTAACTCAAATACCACTCTGCAATGCCTGTAAACAATCTGCTCATTCTCGGACGGATAAAAAAACCGCAAGAAATCTCTATGTTGAGCGGCTATGCTTAGCATTAGAAATGCTTTCTCAATATCGGAAGACAATCCTATTGGATGATTTCGAAACCTATCAATTATATCTGGAATTATTTCTAATAAGTTCGGGCCCTTATACAAAAGGTCGTTCAAAGAGCATTTACCACTTTTTCGAGCAGACGCGTCAAAGACAGGCCTAATTTTGGTAGTGGTACTGTCTTTAATTACTGGCCGATGAGGCAAAAAATGTCCTGTGTCAATATTATCAGTTACCCTTTCAATTATATTCAATTTTTCCCATTCCTGGAAAATCGCAGTATATTCTTCTAAAATGCTTTATCTATTGATCGCTGGCACATCCTTTTATGCCGCTTCCAAGTTAAATCTTTATTTGTCGGTAAATTGGCCATATCAGATTTAAAAGGTAAACAAAGTTCATATCTACCGTCCGAAAGAATTTTCACATTATTTTTGAACTCTCCCAAAACTATGGAATATTATAAATTCTTTTTATTATTGTCTATGGGATCCGAAATTCCTATGGATTCCAAAGACCATAAATCTTTTATCGAATAATTGCTAACATACAACGAAATTACATTCAGAATAGTGTCATCACTGCTATCTCCAAATGACTCATGATTCCCAGTTAACACATGTCCCAAACAAGTCTCAATTAAAAATAATTTTGACGCCAATCTAACAGATTTATTAGTAAACAAAGCGCCGGTAATATTCGCCCCCAAAAGAAGGCCGATCTCAGAATCTGAGGAACTCAAATCAGACAAACTGACGCCTCTCTCTTTGAGTTCATTAAGAATTTTACTATTGTTCACTCTTGGCACTGTGCCACAAATTTTGCTCTCTGAAAGTGCTTCTATTTGAAAGGAGAAAGATTCACCTAATGACGAAATGAACAAATTATAAACATCTTGATTCTGCACTTGCGTTTCTCTCCCCCCGAATAAAGCATGCTTCAATTTAATTCGGCTTAATGGTTTTAAATGTAAATCCTCTACTAATTTTTTACTGACATACGAATGCTGAGAAGCTGTATCCAATATTGTGCGTACCTTAATCTCAATATTTTTAAATTTAATTTTAACCGTTAGAGTCATTAAATAAACATTTTCTATTCTACAGTTATTAGTCAATGTACTGGTTTCAGTTACGTCACTTCGAGACTTTTCATTTGCGTTTTTTTCTCGGCCATTGGGACACATTATAGAATGATGATTTTTAAGACAGTGCATGCAAGAAATGTTTACTCGACATGTTTTACAAGTATGTCCCAATCTAAAACATCTAAAACAGGCACCCTTTTTAATTAATATATTTCTCTTAGCTTCTAATGTCATATTTCTAGCGGAAAAACATTCCTTAGTTGGATGCCGTTTCTCGCAAAAGAGGCAGTTAAAATTGCGCTTACCTGGGCTCTCAGAATTCGATATACTCACTAGTGCAGCTGCAGTGGCGGAATCTATATTTTTATTTAGCGTATCCTTTTTCTTATAAATATGATTGGAACTAAATCCAGTACGGGCCAACACAACCATTTCTTCTCCTTTTACTTCTTGTTTCAGGAAATTCATCAAATTTTCAAGGCCTCGGTCATCAGCTCGAGGTGCTTCTGTTAAATTTCTGTTCCTCTCTCAAGCAATTAACACTTCTTCGGGCAGGCAGGATTCTACTAAAGGCGTTAGGAAATCACCATACTTCTCTTGAGTTCTCCCAAGACTTTCTAAAGCTCTAATCTTGGTTTCTAAATCATCGTAGAGCGTAGGAAGATCCGTCTTCACACGTCCACTGCTTGCATTACGCATAACCATGCTTAGAAGATCTCTTACGTATATCTGTACAAGTAATTCTTCTCTTCCAAACCTCTCTCGAAGCTGGGCGATTGCTTTCGGATAATTCGACGCCGTTTCAGGAAAGCTCTCCGCTACCCGTGCGGCTTTGGAATCAGGAAAATCTGCTTGCAGAAGGTACTGGAATTTATCTTCATCTGGAATCGTAGGATCTTCATGGATCTTCGAAAACTGACTCCAAAACGTCAGAAATTCTTTGGCCTCGCCGCTGAATTTCTTTAGCTCGATCTTCGGCAGTTTAAATTTGCGTTTCTCAGGTAATTCAGCAGGTAAAGGATTTTTCAACGTCTTTTCGATCTGAGAACACAGTTCAAAATATCTATCTCTGTAGGGCTCAGATGAACTAAAATCTTCTTCATATAACGTTTCAGCATCTTTAGATTGAAGAATTCTTGCCGTTACTTCCTTTTGGCAAATTTCAAGTCGATTAAACTTGTCTTTAAGTTGCAGTTCCAGAACCGAAAGTAACTTTAAATCTTGAATATCTGATTTCAATTCTGCATCAATTTTGTTTGCACAAGACGTAAAGGAAGTTCTTAGACATTTCCGTTCAGTTTTCAGCTGTGTAAGATTCATTTTCAGTTTATTTTAGCTGTTATCGTGCCCCACGTTGGGCGCCAGTAAATGTTGCCTAATGAACTTTCTATCTCATGGCTAGCTCAGAAGGGGATTTGTAAGTCATCTACCCGATTAATTTAACAGCTATCTTAGATAAATAGAGCACTCGAAATCTTTAAAGCTAATAAAAGGATTTATTTACACATACACAATAATGAATACACACAATAAATGAAAGGAAAATAATTATCTAACTACAGAGTGCAAACATCGTCATCGTTCTCGCGAAAAGCTCTCTTCTCGTTCTCTGGCATGTTCTCTGGCGTCCTATGACGTCAGTCCCCATCTGTCTTTTGATTGGGTCGCGTAGTGATGCCATTCCCAACACCTAGCGTCACTCCCTCTTACTTCACCTCTGCACGCCATGAATATAGCATGCACATCAATTGCTATATATAATCGTTTATCAACTACAAAAATTATTAATTAATGCGCATAACTCAATTATTGATCTCGCCTCTGTGCGTGGTGTTAAACACCTTTAATTTAAACTAATACTGTTAAGGCGGTTTGTTGACAAATGTCTGCCTATTCTTTCAACATAAGCAAATTTAGCGGTCTATTATCACATAAAAGAAATGCAGTGAAGTACTGCAAAAGTCTTCTGATACATAGAATACATCCTTAAAATACTGCTGAGTTAAAAAAATGGCATACTTTATCATCTTATTAATAAATATTTGCCGAATATCACTTTTGATTTTTTAGCGTTTTTTCGATTAGTATCAATAGTGAAAAATAGAGGACGCCACAACTCCGTTTGGGCAGATACTCAATTTTCATTTTGGAGGTAACATTTAATTCTTCTGCGTTAAAGTGGTTAATTTTTTACCTCAGGAAACGAAGTAACATTTACAGATTCCCCATGACTCAATTTATTCATTAAAATGTTATTTCTACAGCACAAAACGTGCATATTCATCGATTATACACTCACGTTTGTGAAAATTGCAACACCATGAAGGACTTACACGAGTGAGCTGAAATTTTCAGGAAATGCAAAGTAGCGCATGATATGCAAATGATTAGAATTGCAAATCCGTAGCGCATGCGTATGCTGAGCAGCGCCCAGCAAAAGTCATGAATTGTTTATAGCGGCTGAAACCCAAACAACTAACATTGACAGCTCATTGTTGACGCCATCCCTTTAAATCAACAAAATGGAGCCTGACTGATTTTTTATATTTGGTCATAGGAAAAAAACTACTGCAGTTCTATCGATGAGAGTGGTGTCAAAATAAGCAGAAAAAAATTAGCTTTAAAATAAGGCAAAATTTGAAAAATCACTTTTTTTGAGATTTTAAGGTGTATGAGACCCCTTAACTTTCTCCCTGTATCCATAGCAACCAGTTGTTTACAACCGCAAACTCTCTTAATTGTCTAAAAGACGGAGAACTTTTTCGCCTTCTCTCTCCAGCGTTACCATAGCAACCCTCTAACTTTTCTACCTTCGACTCGCGCTCTTTCCCACTCTCAACCAGTTCTTAGGTCAGTGACCTCTTCCCCCCCTAGACCAGGCATTAGCGATCTTCGCTAGCTTTACAGCGTTACCATAGCAACCTTTTCCCGAAGCTTGGACTTGTTTCCCGCTTCTTTTCTCTTTCCTACCTTTCCGATTGCTTTCACGCTGTCGCGTGCCAGCAATCGCCTCAGGCATTACCTCTTTCAACACTCAGTTATCGCTGCTGGATTCCTGCACGGTATTTGAATGCTTGAAAGAAATTTTCGTCCCATTGTGTGGACTTCTTATTCAACGCCTGGACTTTTAAACCTTAGCGGTTTTCTTTCATGTATTTAGCCATTGCTTTTTCTGAATTATTCAGTTTTTCTTAACGATGATGTGGAGGTAATTGCTTTAATTAGCAAAGGTACTCCGTAAGCCTTCGCCTTGGTCTTTGGTCCTGTAGGTTTGCTAAACAGGTTTACAGTTTCGCCAATTGGCGCTTTTCTGTACAGTTTTTAAGCCCGTATCGCCTGTTTGGCGCTGCCGCTGCAGCTCTTTCCAGCACCTTCTTTAACCTTAAATCATGTTCTTGTTTATCTTTTCCCCTAACTAATAAGTCATCTATATATATTTGCACTCCTTCTATGTCACTAAAAATTTCAAAAAAACTTCTATGAAAAACTTCTGGTGATGAACATAGTCCATATGGCAATCTTAAGAAACAATATCTACCAAATGGCGTATTAAATGTAGTTAGTTCACAACTTGAATCTGACAATTTAATTTGCTAAAATGCTTTGTTTGCATCTAAAATACTAAACACTTTTGCATTTGACATTTGAGAAGAAATTTCTTCAAAGGTTGGTATGTGATAATGTTCTCTCCATATATTTTGGTTAAGGTATTGAGGATCTAAGCACATTCTTAAATTACCATCTTTTTTCCTTACTATAACTAATGAATTCACAAATTCTGTAGGTTTATTAACTTTCTTTATAATACCATCTTTTTCCATTCTTGCCAGTTCCTTTTTTAATGGATTTAATAAACTAAGTGGAATTTTCCTACAGGGCTCTATTTTACCAACAGCTTCTGGTTTTAATTTAATGTGGTAGGTATAACCAGTTAAATTCCCAATTCCTTTAAATAAATCTTGATATCCATTTAATGACTCTGGTAACTTTTCACTAGATTCAGGATTTACTGTACATATCCTTTGCACCAGATTTAATTTTTGTAAAGAAGGGTTATGCGAGAACGTGGAAAGCTGATTCAATATTTTTTTAGAGTGTTAGGGATATCTTTAAAACTACCTCAGTTACCAATTTTGAACCATTCTACTTAAAATCTTGAATGCAGCACTAATATTTACTTGAGCTAATTTATAGAACTTAATCTTAGAAAAAGAATGCGTGTAAATTATACTTACATTTTTTGAATAATCTCATTATATATTAGATCAGCACTTCATTGAATGCGTTGAAATTAAACATAACTAAAACGGATTTAAAATAGTCTTCAGATAGTCTTAGGGATAGTGTGTTATTTCATATAAGAATTCGTTAAAGCAAATTTTGCCTCTTCAATAATTCTTGCCATATGACATTTGAATATTTCAATATTATTTTATGCATCACATAGTATAAGTTATTTCATAGCGGGAAGGATGGCATAATTGAAAATTAAGAAACATCTCGAGAGATAAATCGTGAAATTCCACTAATATTTCGCAGCCGAGGGTTGTCACTTATATTTTCTTTCAAAGAACCTGTTACATAACGACGCATTAAGTTATATTTATTTTGAAACCATTTTGCCAGTGTTAACGGAACCGTTTCAGGCTATTCTTGATCTAAGATGATTGTATAATTTAATAAATATTGATTTCAGATGATAGTATAGTTTAATACGTTATACGCCACATAGATCTTTTTTATTTGGTATCTGTTATTATCACTGCTTTGGTTATTTATTTAATTACGGCAAAGCCCACAAGGGCTATCTGCGTAAATGGAGGGATGCCCTCGTTGAGAACTTTCGAAGTGAAACTGGCTTATACATGGGGAAAATCACGAAATCACCCATGCAACCAGACCATTCGCTGCTGTTCGAACCACGGTCGAACTACCAGTGATCAGTGATAACAGATGGCCCAACGGCACCTCGGTCGTCAGTGAGCTAATCTGCTATCATGTAAGTTTGTATTCAAAAATGGATTGTTCAAGATGCCGGTAAATATTTGAGCATTTAAACATTGGAAACCATCTCGAAACTTCAATAGAAATCAGAAAAATTCGTGATTTTTTTATTTATTATGTTGTAAAATTACGAAAAATTCTTAAAATTTGCGAAAATTCGCTCAGTAATAAAACGGGTCTTCCGGAAGAATTCAAAGAAGGGGTAATAACTTTACTTTGCAGATATTTTGTATGTTTTATCAGCTCTTTGATTGTAAATCATCAAATGTTAATGGTAAAGCAGATGAAAGGTCTTTATCTAGATAAACATTTATTTCAATGATCATTTTGACTTGTCTTTGTATGTATTAGCGTAAATGCGTGTGAACAGTATTTTTATATATAATCATCAATTTTTCAAGATATTGTAGCGTTTTACGGCTTCATGGATTTGGAGTAATTGATGATGACATGATGAAGGCTGAAAAACATATATAAAATATATGGTGGCATAATAACAAAAAGCTAACAGGAGCAATCTGTAATCCCAATAAAACCCTGGTGTATTTAATTGAAACTGTTTCTTGTTCTGTTTGTAGCTTTGCTTTGGACTGGATTATTTTGGTTACGGAAAAGCATGTGAAAGCGGTTTGCTTGAAGAAAGGAATGCCTTCCTGGGAGGCTTTCTAAATGGAAATGGCTCGTATCCACATTACGCAAGGGGAAAATAAAACTCCCATGCAGGAACTTCTTTGAGGATTTGAACAATGGTCGATCTATTAATTATCAGCTAGTTTACCGTTTGGCAGGGAATGGGTCTGAAACATTGTTTAAATTATTAAACAAATGCCAGGCCATTGACTATCAGATCATTAGGCGACGAGCTCTGTAATACTTTTAACAAAACAACAAAAATTGTTTAGTGCAGAACACTCGCCAGGATAAGCATCAGTCACGCTTTTGCTGGAGCCATATACCACGTATTCAGGGGAATTATTAAGTTGAAATCGAAATAAATGGGTACTAAGACAATCATATCCGGTCAAAAGTCCAAAGTGGGCTTCAGCGGTAGACCCGGAACACTGTAAGTACTACGAAGCACACTCCACGACACCAGCAGCGATCGCCGGTTTTGATACGATAATGAAGCATGTTCATTCCTAGGATTCTATTCCAGAAGATGTTTATGAAATTGCAAACTTCAGCAGTTATGTCGCCGCCTATGTTCCGTTAGTGGACTTCGGCGAGTTTGTTATGACTAAGTAAAGAGCTTAAGTCAAAGTAATGAGAGATACAAAGAACAACTATTGTCGGCAGTATAATATTTTCTTTGAAAGTTTAATCTATTCCTTACACAAAGTGTAATTAATTCCTTAAAGCTACTTTCATTAACAAATTTTAATGTTAGGAAATATAATATACACTACTGTGAAAGCTAATGTCTTTTGAGAATAAATGGATGCCATTAATTTTTCTTTGTCTTTTTTTAGCTGGATTATTTATAACACAAAATTCTTTTAATATTCACTGATGTATTCCGAAATTAAAAGTTGAAAATTAAAAGTTTAAAAAATAAATTTCTGAATTTTTTATCAAGTGGCTAATTTGGCGCCCCTTCTATTTGTTCACCTGTGGCAAGTGCCTCACCTGCCAACTCTCATCCCGGCCCTGCGTAATGCCGTTGTGATTTATGGAATGCGTACTGTAAAAAAAAGAGAGAGAGATAAAATAGTTTGAAATAAAATTCTCAGAGTAATTCTAAATGCATTCATATCGATTTCAAAATAGAAACCATCCACCGCTATACAATAAAAAGAAACAATGATTTCTTCAAAGTTACTGCTAAGACAGCATATGATGAAATCCGCAACTAATCTATTACGCCTGAAAGAGACTTAGAATTGTATTTTACGATAGCAGTTTGTAGTTGTTTTCTGTCAGTAGGCGATATCCCTGGTTCTATGTGTCAATTTTTGGATATCGAGGTCGGCTGAATTCGTCTTATTACGCCGATATTTTAATTTTTATACATCCTCACATGTTTTGCGATAGTTTCTCGAAGAAAAATTGACCCTGTCTTATAGCTATCGAAGAATTAGGTACTTATATTGAAATATAATTTAACTTGAATGTATAAAGATGTTATCTACTTGAAGATTATTATTCTGTTCAAATTGTCCAAATGAAGCAATTTGTGCAATTTGTACAAATGAAGTAAAATATTAAAGATCCTCCAAATCAAAACAAGCGTTGGTTTAGTTTGGAGGATCTTTAATATTTTTCACATTTATGTGTGCTATACGCTGTCATATTTAGCACGCAAAGAACAATGACAGAGGAAATAATATTTTATATATATGAGAAATGTAGCCGATGATGAGCAGGCCCATTGCTGCTCTTGGGCAATTTTGAAATTAAAAGTTTTTTGAATTAAGTTTTTGAAGACAATATTTTTTAATGTCAATATAAGATAAGTGATTTCATCGAAGCAAGTTACAATCTTTGTCTCTATTTGAAAATGCATCCACTAATGCATACATTTGAGAAGTAATAGGAATGAAGGTATTACTTAGATAATGTGCAAGTAATGAATTGAGTTTCTGTTTGGATGTCCTTGATATTGAAAGACGCTAAGCAAAGGTGAAAGTAGCATTTTCATTGGGAACGGAATGTATTAATATGATAACGATATTTCTCTAGTCCAGTATGGGAAAGCACGTGACTAGTTTGATTAGTGGAAGAAAGAAATCTTTATACAGAGTTTTCTAGAGAAAGCTTGCTTATATTAAAATTATAGAGATAATACGAAAATCCAACCCTTTCACTGAAATTCGAACTTAATCGAACTACCAATGTCCCATGGTTTCAACTACTCGGCCAATCATGGGTTACGGATTTAAATTTATTAAGAGTTTTGAAGATAAAACATCATTACTATACCCGGGCGAAGGTATTCAAGAATAGAGATGCACTTTGAAACTGAGGATAAATCTTTCTAAATGAACTTTCTATTGACGGTAACTGGCGGCAGGAACTGCACTGCATGGTAAACCAAAGTGATGCATTAGATGATGCTGTTTCGTTTGATAGATTCTGGTATAAAATTTAAAATGGTTACTCCTAATAGTTGAAATGTAGCTTAAAGAGATTAATAGGCCCATAATTTTAAGTTGAAAACACAAACTGCTTTTGATATATGTTTATGTTCTTTATAGTATCGAAAAAATTGTGGTGAATGATAGAAAACGATTTATAACTTGATCGAGAATTCTTTGAGAAGTCTCTTTAATGAGGTCACTTTGAGTAAAAATTGGGCAATTAACATGGAAAAGCACATAACATAGAAATTAGCCAGGAGCAATTAACAAGGAAAGCATAAATATTGAGAACTCACATTGATGAATATTATTCGAAACCTCTTGCGTGGATGTTCGTGATTAGATAACGGACGAAAAGATTCTCACAGATACCTTTTTTTTTCACAACACACAGGTTTCAGTTCTTTAATCTGTTCATTATCAAAATAAAGACTCCTTCAGCAGATAGTTTTAATTTTTGAAACCGAAATTTGTCTCCATGAAAGAAAATCACAGGGAGACAAATTTGGGAAAGGGGGAAATGAACGAGTAAACGAACTTTTGTTGGGGCCACAAGTTGTTGTATACGTTTACTGACTTTGTGAGGGTAATGCACAATGCATTTGGAACAGGTTTTCGATTGAACGCAGAATTGAAAATCATCTGCTTGTTTCGGTAAAGAGTTACTTTCAAAAGTTCTTCCTTTCGAAATGCCGTATCATTTTCAACCATCACTTGCGTTAGTATTAAAAAAGAATACATTCTAATAATTTCATTGGCGCAGAATATTTTGTATGGTACTTCCGAACGATTATAAAATAATGAGATATTTGTGTAAGGAGCTATCATACTACATTCTCTTTTGTTGCTAGTTTTCAGGTTAGGTTCTACAGATATAGAAAAGCACGTAAGGGCTATCTGCCTAGTAGGAGAGATGCCTTTGTGGAGGACTTTGGAAGGGAAAGTGGCTCGTATTCACCTAACAGAAGAGGAAAACCCTGGAAACCTACCTTGCAGACAACCCATTCGCCTGGGATCGAGCTCCCAGTATATCAGCGGTTTTATCTCAAGGCTACTGATGGGTCTGTCAGTTTTCAAATTTTTTTTTTCAGAGCACAGTATTTTTTATTTACCGTTAAATTAGTAATCTTTTAAGGTGCATACCATGAAAAAATTTGAAAACTTGCGTCTCATAGTTCTACACGTTTTTTGCTATTACATGAAATGCTTATTTTAAAATTCATTTTATTTAATATTATAAAACCTGCATAAATCATTGTCAATTAAAACATAATAATTTTTAAAAACGTAAAAAAATAGCTAGCTATTTTTTCGAACAATGAGCTTTTGGGGAAATATATTTAAAGTTTCTTCAATGACGGGAGCAATCCCACGTATGTAACGATTAGAACGCTTAGCTACACTGGTGTGCAAAACCTAGGCAAGATCAGGGTATATTGCCATAACTCGACGAGAAATCAATTGCGAGACATGAAATGCAGAAATGAAGCAGAGTATTATGTACGTAAAGGATGACGAAAGCATCGGAGATGAAAAAGGAATACAATGAATCCGGTATGGAATCAAACAAAAACAAGCTTTATTGAACGCATAGTATCGTAAGTCATGATTGTCTATCCAAGAGGAAGAACAACAAGCAGATGTTCCTTAATATGGGATATGCCCTTCCCTCACTGCAATGGTTGCTTCGCACCGCCTCCGCATACTCAGAACCAGCTGGTGCAACATTTTTTGCGGTAGGAGTGCCCATTCCTCAATCAGCACCTGTTTGAGTTGTTGGGTGTTCTCCGGAGGATGTAAGCGTGCTGCACTGCGCTCCCCAAAGCATCCCACACATGTCCGATGGGATTTAAATCTGGGGTGTACGCTGGCCAATCCATTCGAGTGATATCTTCACTTTCCAGTAGCTAATCAACAGCAAGAGTCCGATGTGGCCGTGCATTGTCATCCATAAAAATTAAGTCTGGGCCAATGGCGCCTCGGAACAGACGCACATGGGGAAGGAGTACCTCCTCACAATAGCGATCCCCGGTTACAGACCCTCTGTCGAAAACGTGGAGCTCAGTTCGCCCGTTCAGCATAATGCCTTCCCAGACAAGAACTCCAGGACCATAGTTACGGTGTGTTTCCTTGATGTTACTGGGATAAAACCGGGTCCCGACCTCTCTCCAAATCAAAACGTGTTGAGAATCGCTTCTGGTACTGAACCGACTCTTACCCGTAAAGAGGACACGACTCCATTGATCAGTTGTCCAGTTTTTGTGCTCTCTACACCACTGTAAACGATAGCGTCGGTGGCCAATTTTCAACGGGAGGCAGCGTTCAGGACGGCGGGCGAATAGGCCCCCTTTGTGAAGGCATCTGGCCACAGTAAACCGCGACACTTGTCGCCCCGTTGCTGTACAGAGTTGCTGAGCAATGGCGCTTGCTGACTGCTGTCGGCCTCTTTTCGCCTGCAGGACGATATATCGGTCATCACCTACAGATGTCGTCCTTGGGCGGCCACCACCAACCTCTCTAACAGCTGTACCTGTGGTTTGGAACGCTTTCCAAGCGTGCGAAACGACACTTTTGTTGATTCCGAACTCTGCAGCTACACCGGTGACAGTACGCCCCTCCTCAAGCTTTCTGATCATTCTTCCACGTGTGAAGTCGTCCAAGTGATTTCTTATAGCCATATTTTACGAACTGACTCACTGGCACTTGCAGCGAATATGTTGAATTGCGTCTCTGTCCTTCCTTTTATTCTACTGTTGAGCTGCGCGAGCCGACATCACGCGTTTTGTGTACGCTCACGTCGCCTCTGACGTTTCGTTCCTGATATTTGCATACGCATGACGTTTCTAGTAACTTATGTGTTCATTGTACTGATCTCTAGACCTCCTTTTCTGCAATTTCATGGCTATCTGCTAAATTTTTACATTGTTGCTTAAGTTTTGCACACCAGTGTATCATTTTTGAGGTAATTCAATGAACTTTATCATGAGACGAGGATGCAATCAAATTGGGATGCCTTCAGCCGCAACAGGAGATAACGTGCAGAAACTGAAAATCAGTTTCTCCATTGAAACTGATTATCGGCATCCTTGTGCAATTTCGATTTTCATTTCAATTACTGATTCATTTATTAAACAAGGTATTATATAAATCTTCGGAATCTTTATGAAAAACGTTGACTTTGGATAAGTATCTGCATTTTTATATAAATCGTTATAAAGTTGCCGCAGCTTTATCAAAAACGGTGGATTGGCATCAGAACAGGTTATCATATTGTTGCGTTATACGGGTTCGTGGATTTGAGAGTATCCGATGAAAACACGATGCAGAACAATAAAAAGCAAAATTTATTTACAAGAATCACTATTTACAGCACAGTTCCAAATTACCGTTAAAAGCGTCGAAAATCTACAATAAATACGCTGAAACAAGCAGCAACACAGCTTCAGGCTGGAACTGTAAAGGTAGCTTCACGGCAACACTAAACTTATAATAAACACCGTGGAACAATCACCAATACACTGTCAACCTCTACTGTAAAGGTAGCTTCACGGCAAAGCACTATCTCGATCGCTTTCCGTTCACAAAACTCTCGCGTAGCTTAGCACTCACAGTAAGCAGCTACTCTCACAATGCCGGCTCTCAGAAACGCAGGAGTTTATATAGCTTTTCCTTAGGTTGCACACGTTTCGAGAAATATCTCGACAGGAAGTTATTCTAGAAACTTCCCGATTGGACCATGGGATATCGCCGATTTGGTCGCCAAACGGGCGATAAAGTCGCCAATCTGGCAACCCTATCATACACCATTTTTTGGCAACCCTAGTGCTATGCCGGAAAGCTTACATACAGGCGCAACCGCCGAATTTTTCGCAACAATATTATGCTTCTAGGAAGAGTATTTTGGGGCATTTTAATAAATTAAAATTTACTTTTACCGAAACAGGTTTTCACGTGGAAAATTTTAATGGTAATAATATGGGAACTAAAACAAATAGATAAATAAACTTTAAAACACTTTTTATAAGTTGATGCTAACTGGTAATGTCACAAAAATTGTAATTTTCAGTGTTTTTTCCGACACTTTATTTTTTAAGTCTGTTCAATTATTCTATATAAAATATTGGGCAAAGGAAATCTGAGATAGCTTATATCACTAAAAGACTATTGTGCAATGGTTGTTCTTGGGGAGGGGAACCACGAAAAACTTCTATATAGACAACTCATTCGCCGGGAAATAAACTATAGTTGATCTAGCTGTTTATAGTAATATTACAGTCGGCCGCTGTTGGATCTTAACAATAGTTTGAATACGGTTAAAAATTTTAACCGTATTCAAACTATTGTTATATGCAATAGTTTGAATTTTTTATCTTGCATATGGTTATATGCAAGATAAAAAATTCTTAATTCATTTTTTTAAAAGTTAATTATATTTTGTTTCACGAGTTAAATGGTCGCTCAATTTAATAAAAACTAGCTTTCAAATCGCATTCAAGATTCAACGAAAAAAATTATTAAAATATATGCAGTATTCCCTTGATTATGCAGGTGTGCATTATCCGTTTTGGGGATTTTATCCATGCGTATCCACGCACGCCCACTCAACGGGGAGAGTATGCAAAAAGCAAGCATGCTCAAAGTCGATCATGAGAAAAGATTGTTTCATGCCCAGATATCGGAGATTTAGAGATTTATCTAATTGTGGAGAAGTGGATGCAATAACTGAAGTCGTTTGCGAAAAAGTTGAAAATGTAAAAATTCTAGATCCTGGGGAATTTCATGACAATTTTACAAATGAGTTTTCTCATTTATACTTACAAAAAGTATCATATACAAAACATAATATCATACATTTTTTTCATCCATAAAAAGCAGTCCAATTTTGCTAATGTTACCAGCTTCGCTACGAGAGATCCTGGTTGTATTTTTACACGTTATAATCTATAGAAGTATACATCTTTTCTTGGGGAGGGGAACCACGAAAAACTTCTATATAGACAACTCATTCGCCGGGAAATAAACTATAGTTGATCTAGCTGTTTATAGTAATATTACAGTCGGCCGCTGTTGGATCTTAACAATAGTTTGAATACGGTTAAAAATTTGAATATAATGCATGATTTGCAACACTGCTATTTATATTTTTTATGGTACATAAGTTGATGTATATTGTATATCAATAGATAATTGGTCAGCGAGTTCCTTATCATAGGTATTATAGCATGTGGCTTAGCAACGTTTCCTATTCTCAAAAGAATTAAGTTTTAATTTTCCTATTCAAGTAAAAATAGTAAGACCTAGTTCCAAGCGCTTATAAGAGCTGAAATGCAAAAATCAAAACTTAAATTTACAATATATTCACATGTTTTACAATTTACAGACACACATTTTTATTCAGATAATTTGCTTCCATTCTTTTTATATTTTTCTTATAAAGTTGTGAGGTTCAACTTTTTAAATCTAAAGTTCTAACTCTGAACCCCACGAACACTTAACAGGCGCTTAAGTGTGAACAGAAACATTCCCTTCTTCATCTAACCTGATTCTTGACAGGGCATCTGCTACGACATTTTTCTTTCCAGGCCTGTGTTTAATTTTCAAATTATATTCTTGTAATTTAAGAGCCCATCGTATTAATCTCGGCAACAAATTCTTTCCTGAATATAATCTAGCGACCGCCGCAAAGTAGACCGTTACTGGAGAACTTCCAAAATAGACCCCGAACTTCTGCACTGCTAACAGAACTGCAAGTGTTTACCTTTCTATCGCTGAACAATTTCTTTGAGTATCATTTAAAGTACGACTAAAGAATGCCACGAGCTGCCCATTTTGGGAAAGAACTATCCCTACGTCATAATCCGAGGCATCGGCCGCGATTTCTAAATTTTTATCATTTTCGGGAAATTTCAAAACAAGGGCTTGTGTTAACGCTTGTTTTAATTTTTTAAAAGCGGTGTTAGCTTCGGCTGTCCACGAAAATCTTGCCTTCTTTCGTTTTAATTTTAATAACGGTTCGGCAATTGTGGCAAAATCCTTTTATAAAGGACCTATAGTATGAGCAGAGCCCTAGAAAAGAAGCTAGTTTCTTCGCCGTATTAGGCGGCGGATAATTCTGAATTGCAATTATTTTTGATTTGTCGGTTTCGATGCCTTTCTGGGAAATTTTATACCCCAAATGACGTAATTCCTTTGCCGCAGATTTGTACTTTTCAGCATTAACTTTTAGACCGGCCTCATTTAATAATAAAAATACTTCCTTTAACTCTTTAATGTGTTGTTCTAAATTATCACTAGCAGCAATAATGTCATCCAAATAAGTAAAAGTGATTTTCCTGAGGATGGGTCTTAAAACAATGTCCATACAACGTTGAAATGTTGCTGGCGCGCCTGACAGGCCAAACGGCATACGAAAAAATGCATATATGCCAGACTTAGTTATGAAAGCGGTCTTTGATACATCTTCAGGTTTTACGCTTATTTGAAAATACCCAGATGTTAAATCTAATGTCGTCATGTATTTAGTGGAAGTTATGTTTCTAAGATTTCCTCAATAATGAGTAATGGATAAACCGGATATTTAGTAACGCTATTCAGTTTGGAATAATCAATCGCAAAACGCCACCTTTTTGGTTGTGTAACCGGATGATCATTCTTCTTCTTACATAAAACAACCGGGCTCGCATAACTACTGGAGATGGGCGTGATAATCTTTTTAATTAGCATATCTTTAATATGCCATTCTATAATTTTTTCTTTTGATTTATCATAGCGGTAAGCCTAGTGGCGAACTGGCTGTGAATCTCCCGTATTTATTTCATGGTTAGTCACTTGCGTGAATCCAGGGATATCACTGAACAAAGTAGAAAACTCACTCACCACTTGACGTAGTTTTTCTCGCTCGTCAGTTGGCAGGTGTTTGAGGTTTAATGTGCGAGGATCCGCTTTTACTTGAGGCACTGGTTTCATTCTTAACTTAAGAGATGCTTGACTGAAATCTAGTGTTGCTTCGGACGTTGAAAGAGAATCTACTCCTAATATTATATTTGCTTGAAGATTTCTAACAATAAGGAACATAATTTTTACCTGCTCATCAATTGCAGCCTGCCATTACAAGTCATTATTCGAATTTACTGCTTGGCAATAATTCTCTGATTCCACATACTCCACAAAACAACACCTCGATCAATCTTTCAGGTGCTTTTAGGTTTTGTCGATTTCTCAGCTGTCTTTCTGATTGTATATGCTCATTAACTGGTTCTCGATTATTTTCGTCTTCATTGGTGCTTGATAAGTAAGGCTGTACATTGATAGGCTGTTCAGGAATTGATGTAACAATAGTGAATACTTCAGTAGTGAACACTACGTCTTTTGTACCTCTTAACCATCAACATCATCTAAATAACCACCAATATTCCTTTCTGACTTCTTGGTTCTTTTGCTCTAGTTCTTTTGCTTCTGCTTAGATGCATGAATAAAACAATCTGTACCTATAACTCTGAAGTGATTAAGTCTTGGAGTTCTGCCACAAAACAATTCAAAAGGAAACTTGCCATCTACTGATGAGGTTCCAGCACGATTTAATATATATACAGCAGTATTAACCAACTCAGCCCACAATGACTTTGGCAAATATTTAGCAGTCATTATTGTGCGAACTAAATCAACAAGTATTCTACTTGTTCTTTCCGCCGTCCATTTTACTGGGGGTATAAAAGGTGCTGCAGCGAAGCTCTGTTCCCATTCTTCGCAAAATATTCTTAAAGTCCTTGTTTATATACTACAGTCCACCATCACTTAAAACTGCATTGATTGGCTTCTCTGAGTTTGAAAAAATGTACAAAATTCTTCAAACTTAGCTACAGTTTCTAACTTATGATTAAGAAATTAAACTTTTCTGCACTTAGAGAAATCATCTGTAAAACATATACACCTATGGATTCTTGTTCCATAGGCCCAAAAAGATCAGCAATGAATGAGTTCACCAACTTCTTTAACACGTTGTTGACGACTCTAGAATGGCAACCTATGCTAGTTTCCTAATATGCAGGCCTGACAAAAATCACTATCCAATTTTATTTCAATGCCATGGGACTGTAGTACCTTTTTAAGATGCTGTTTATTTAAATGTCATAGCCTGTATTTATTCATAAAGTATTATTCAGCGATGCAGACTGAGTTGAAGAGAATTCGTTTCACTTACCTGCGCTTCAGGCAGACACACAACACTACCCTCAACTTCAGGCGACAAAGTTTTGCACAATAACTTGAATAAGTTACCACAATGAATTTCAACAACAACATTTTTGGATTTCAAAAATTCACATTTACCATTTGACATATTAAACTTGCATCCATGATCTAGCTCCTCGCTTACAGAAAATAAATTCCTTGCAGCATCAGGGGCATATACAGTCCATTTTCTATGAAGCTATTTTTCCATGCACTCTGTACTACTATTTTAAGGGTATGACATAAAGGCCATAAGCTTTCACTGTAGCATTATTACTAACTCTTACTTCAATTGCATGCTCAATTTTTGCATATGATTGAAACCACTCAACTTTGTTTGTAAAATGCTGAATAGCTCCAGCGTCGCTTACTGATGCATTATTAATCCTACTGAGACACTCACTAATAAAGGCTTCATTGTTGGACTTCTCATCATGATTGACTGTCATACAATTATTTTTCTATTTATTATTTAGTCCCATTTTGCCACATTTAAAGCATTTATACTGTTTTCTCTGTTTGTTAACAGGCCCATTTTTTCTTGAAAATGTATGCTTGGACTTTTTTTCAAACAATATCTTTAGCCATTAAAGCAACAAGTTTACTGTACCTAGACCACTATGACATCTTTGTCTGTGCTTCTGAAATTAGCAGTCCCTCCAATTCCGTCAGTGTTTGCTGTTCTTCCGGCCTTGCCCACCAAGCCATTTTTAATGGCTCAAATTCATCAGAGAGAGTTTCTAATAGTTTACTCATAACAACAAAGTCCTTTGTTTTAATTTCTAAATCGTGCATTCGTGACAACAGACGTTCTAATTCTGCTATATGCATGGCCATTGTATCTGTAGGATCACACACAAATGATGAAAACTGCAACTTGCATGCATACTGTGCTTGTTTATTTCAAGGAGGTTAGAATAGAAGGAGGGAAGGTTCGCAGTTTCCTCCACTATCGGGGAATGAAACCCTACGTAACAAGCGGCGTCCAGTTCGTAACTTCAAAACATTGCATTACGGTAGTGAAACGTACTTGCTTTCTAAGTTGTTCGGTGCACGTATTTTACAGTAAAAATATGCTAAATTAATAATGAAATGCCCGGCTATTGTTAAATTTTTGGTTTTAAGTAATAAACATCATATCCATAATTTACCATGTACAGAAATTATTAAGGAATAGTTCGAAATCTAAATGCATGTGCATAACATTAAAACTTTTAAAACTTATGTTTTTGCATATTTCAAGGACTGTTTTTTAGGTTTTATTAGCAACCTGTTGGGTGTACTTTCCAATCTTTCCTTTAAGAAGTGATATTTCTGATTTATTCACAATATTATCATAATTTATTAAAGAATCATTTCATACAAAAATATTTAAGAGATTGGAAAAAAAAAAGTTATTTTATTTTAGTATGCTTAATACTTCAGCTTTAACTTGTAATACACTAAAACAAAAATTAACATACTTTTCATTTGCTACAGCAGTTGTTGAAATAGCTAATTTCAGGAGGTTGGTACTTGATGCAAATAGTACTTCATTTCTCTTTCTTTTTTTTAAAGCATTTATTGGCATACGTTATGCGTGTTTCATATTTATGAATCTTAAAGAAATTGCCTTGAATGAAGCTGAATTATAGAAATATACCGCTATAAATTTTTGGAAACGTCTTTCCAAATGTTCAATTATATAAATACATATTTTACTTACTTTTATCAGCCCACCAGCGGCCGAGCGGTAAAGACGCTGAACACTGGTAGTTCGGTCCGAGGTTCGAATCCCGCGAACGGGCTGGCTGCATGGGCGTTTTCGTGGTTTTCCCCATGTGTAACGTGTATACGAGCCAGTTTCCCTTAGAAAGTCCTCCACGAAGGCATCCCTCCCTTTAGGCAGATAGCCCTCGTGTGCTTTGCCGTAATTGAATAACCTAACCTAACCTTACTTTTATCGCTATACTGCTCAGAAATTTGTAAGTTTATGCAAACAATTTTTAACAACAGAACAGTTTATCTTGATCAAATGCAGAAATTATATTCATAACAGTTCACAAAACTTAAAAATGTGTAATAATAAATACATAAAAAAAAGCATTATTTTATTTAACACCTTTACAATTCATAAAAATAGTAACAATTGATTTCGTAGGGTTCATGAAAATTATAAGAAGAATTACCTAAAACGTTCAAATTATATAGTTTAAATCCCAGCATATATCATTGTATGTTAAGGAACGAAGATACTAGCTACAGACAAGAAGCATTAAAATGTATTTAACACATTTTGATTATTATTAAGTCCTTTTTTTCACATTTTGAAAGAAAATAACATGACGTGATATTTTTCAACATATTTATCAAATTACATAAAAAAAATCAATACTTACTCATGAAAAGTAATCCTAGGAATCTTTTTAGAAAATAGGTTCGTGCATCCATATGTAACACAAGATCTCATGCTTAAAAAAAAGCAATGACAGATTTCCTTGCACAAGTCGCAGCAGTAAAGTAATACGGCCGCCAAGATTCACGGTTTGAGTTAAACCTTCCCTCCTTCTATTCTAACATCCTTGGTTGACTTTTCTGTTCAAACAATTCATACAGCTTCACTCATATTTCTCTTGCTATTTCGCACATGGAAACTAGTAAATCACAAATTGTTGAGGCTAATGTCCGTGAAAATATTCCACGAGCAGCTCTATCATCCTTGGTTAATTGTCGGTTATACTTATTTAAACTTCAAGGGGAGCACCTTCAGCAACCGCCTCTGGCTTAACTATTTCTCCAGAACACACTTCGAAGGCTCCTTCTTTTTCCATAAGTAAGACTTCAACCATCCACTTCCATCGCACCCAATTTTGTGATCCTAAAAGTTTTTTCTGTAGTAAATACTTCCATGATTATAATGAAACTCGTTGTCACTTCTGAGGAACTCACACGGTTAGGCTTAGAAATAAAATTTCTTAGAAAGCAGATTAAGTCATACTGGTGGCCATAACCACTTAAAGTATTATGTCAGTGATGCAAAACTACATAAAATTTAATTTATTTAACATTAAACAACCAGCAAAGCATTTATTACCTTTTACAATGTGCGAAGTGCTGACAAGTGGTAACTTTACATTTCACTTTTAGAACACTGTTTTTAACTACAATAGGATGCTGCCAAATCAATTATAGAAAATTCGACATTGCACATGCAAACAAATAAAATATAAGAAAAAGTTAAAACACATTTCATGGAAACAACATAAACCAAAAGCATAAAATAAATTCGAGTTCACAGTATTAACATTTATGACTCAATAAATGGGTTGCGACATGCATTTCCTGTGTGAATATTATTCGTATCTTTATTCTGTACCTTCCCGCCAAGTTTGTACCATGAATTTGGAATCATCCTGTATGTATCTTTAACTGGATGACAGGATTTTCAGAAATGAAATTAAATTCCGAGTTTACATAAATGTCGCTATGAATAAAGGGCGAATTTGGTTATAAGAAAATATATAAATTATTTTGAAAATCTTCAAATTAGGAATAACTTTTTGTCATTTTCGATGAAATATATGTAAATTTGCGGATTATACTAAAAACCGTTGATAAATTTATTAGCTTCATGTGATGTGATTGTTAGAATAATCATTAAAGTAATTTATTTTATGAAAAATACAAGGGCTAAAATTTTCAGTTCCGTCGTTTTCCTAAATAGGGAAAAATATTAAAAAAATAACTAAAGCAAAAACAAATTCAGTGTATAAGATTTAAAAGCTGTTAAAGAAAACACTTTTGGTTTACTCTTACTTTTCAAGGTCATGAAAACAAGAATACGAAATTTAAAACATCAGAAAATGACTAGAAATTATGAATTCATAATTTTTTTCGTATTTTGCGTAGTTGTCAATATCTGCCCAGAAAGGAACTGCCAATAGCTAAAGCATAATCATGCTCTAGTGACTGAAAATTTGATTTAAAAATTTTAAAAAGTACTGTTTCAGTGAAAAATTTAACGTTATATTTATTTACGTTTCCTTCACCTACTTTTAGAAAATTCGAGGCATTAATGCATTTAAAACCTAAGATAGAATACTACTTTCATATATGTAATAATTACCGTTGAATTTAATTAATCTTCAAGAACGTAGATTGCATTTTTTTAAATTGAAATAGTCTTTTCTTAACTATCAGGAAATGTTATTGTTTTTACTTATTGGATTATTCTTTTTCTTAACATTTAATTTTTCTGAGAAATTCATCAATGAACCAACTTGTACATTTATGTTAAAATTATTTTTAAAAATTTTTAAAAAGTAAAGCAGCGTGAACACTACACATACTGCTTTCATCGTGCAATATGAATATGCAGAGTTACACAATGAATACGCATTTACACATTGATTGCAAGATCTGAACAATATACACTTATCATTCAGGATAAGCTCCGATTTTATTTAAAATACAAGGTACTGTTCACGTCATAATAAGAAAAAAAAATCTCAAATGTTAAGATATTTTAAAATATTAAAGTAAAATTTTAGGAGGTAAAAAAATTGCATTTTTTTCATCAGTATTCTCAAATCTGGAAAAATACTAAACTTTTGCCCTTTCATTTGTTAAACTTCAGATCTTATTATTGGATAAAGAAAGAAAGAAAAAATTCTCTGTGGATAAAATAAAAACGAAGCAGATCCAGTACAGTGAGAAATTTTAAGATTTTGAAACGAAACACCAAGAATAAGGCGCTTGTACTTTTTTTTACTATTTTTTGCCGTAAATTTTTTAATATATTTCATCCTTGAATTTTACATACTTAGTTGGTTGCATTTTATACAAAGATAGGACGGAAAATTACCAGATTCAATTGAGGGCAAAGTGACTTCGATACAAATGCTTACGTGACGATAATGCCGTGGGTCCACACAGTGACCGGACGTTATTCAGGCACCATCAGTTCATACACTGATGCATTTTTTCCAAACTACACTGGTGTGCAAAACTTAAGCAACAATGTAAAAATTTAGCACATGGCTATGAAATTGCAGAAAAAGAGTTCTGAAGATCAGTACAGTGAACAGATAAGTCAGTAGAAACGTCAGAGGCGACGTGAGCGTACACAAAACGCCTGATGTCGGCGCGCGCAGCTCAACAGTAGAATAAAAGGAAGGACGGAGACGCAATTCAACATAATCGCTGCAAGTGCCAGTGAGTCAGTTCGTGAAATATGGCTAGAAGAAATCACCAGGACGACTTCATACGTGGAAGAATGATCGGAAAGCTGGAGGAGGGGCGTACTGTCACCAGTGTAGTTGCAGAGTTCGGAATCAACAAAAGTGTCGCTTTGCGAGCTTGGAAACCGTTCCAAACCACAGGTACAGCTGTTAGAAAGTTTGGTGGTGGCCGCCCGAGGACGACATCTGCAGGGGACGACCGATATATCGTCTTGCAGGCGAAAAGAGGCAGACAGCAATCAGCAAGCGCCACTGCTCAGCAACGGAGCGACAAGTGTCGCGGTTTACTGAGGCCAGACGCCTTCACAAAGGGGCCCTATTCGCCCGCCGTCCTGAACGCTGCCTCCCGTTGAAAGTTGGCCACCGTTTACAGTGGTGCAGCGAGCACAAAAACTGGACAACTGATCAATGGAATCGTGTCCTCTTTATGGATGAGAGTCGGTTCAGTACCAGAGGCGATTCTCAACGAGTTTTGATTTGGAAAGAGGGCGGGACTCGGTTTTATCCCAGTAACATCAAGGAAAGACACCGTAACGGTGGTCCTGGAGTTCTTGTCTGGGGAGGCATTATGCTGAACGGGCGAACTGAGCTCCACGTTTTCGACAGAGGGTCTGTAACCGGGGATCGCTATTGTGAGGAGGTACTCCTTCCCTATGTGGGTCTGTTCCGAGGTGCCATTGGCCCAGACTTAATTTTTATGGATGACTATGCGCAGCCACATCGGACTTTTGCTGTTGAGGAGCTACTGGAAAGTGAAGATATCACTAGAATGGATTGGCTGGCGTACTCCCCAGATTTAAATCCCATCGAACATGTGTGGGATGCTTTGAGGAGACGCATTGCAGCACGCTTACATCCTTCGGAGAACACCCAACAACTCAAACAGATGCTGATTGAGGAATGGGCACTCCTACCGCAAGAAATGTTGCACCAGCTGGTTCTGAGTATGCGGAGACGGTGCGAAGCAATCATTGCAGTCAGGGGAGGGCATATCCCATATTAAGGAACATCTGCTTGTTGTTCTTCCTCTTGGACAGCAATCATGAGCCACGATACTATGCGTTCAGTAAAGCTTGTTTCTGTTTGATTCCATACCGTATGCATGGTATTCCTTTTTCAGCTCCGATGCTTTCGTCATCCTTTACGTACATAATACTCTCCTTCCTTTCTGCATTTCATGTCTCTCAGTTGATTTCTCGTGGAGTTACGGCAAAAAAACCCTGTTGTTGCTCAAGTTTTGCACACCAGTGTAAATCATTTCCTGTCAAGCATTTCGAACGAGTCTTCAGCCTCTGCGCTTCTAATGATACTCTTACAAATCAAATCTTCAACAACAATATTACCATCCAGGAAGCATACATAACTTTTAAGATTTGCATCTTTGTTGCTATCAGTAGTCTCATTTAGCTGCAGACCGGATTCATTTTCTCTATCAACTCATCATTGAGATCCTGAGCTATACACTGAATTCTTCGACTAATAATGTTGTTGTATAGAGGTACTTTAGAAATGAGTTTTCGAGCCATAATTTTAGAACACGTCGAGAGAAGCAGGTACACTATTCCCTGTTCTGCAATAGTGTGCGTTTTTTGTACTTCGCCGTACTGTAAGCTACGTTAGAAGACGCTGGCTGTGCATTACTCTGAACTGACACTTGTTTAATGAACACATTGCTTTCCTTTTGTAAATATTGTACCCCCTCCCCCCCCCCAAATTGCCAGATTTGTCGATTACGTTAGAGTGAATGGTCTCGAGATGTCGCTTTGGCTTACTTGGAAGCATACCTCTGGTGCAAGGATTTTTAAACAGAAAACACACTGCGGTCTTTCATTCATTTTGGTTTACTTCTGCTCAAGTAAAACCAAAATCTAAGTACCTTTCCTTGTATTTACGATGTTTCCACTTCTTTTCTCCTTCGCCACTTGTGATTGCTTTGTCACTCAAACTTGAAATATTGGTTTCATCGGTTTAATAAAAATATTTTCATTTTGAGAAATATCAGCATGGACTCATCGATTTGTAGCAATATTTCTTTGAGATCACGACTCTTTCTTCATAGACGCACAAGATTGTACACCCCCATGTTCATGTGTTTGATACTGACGATGGCAAATGGAAAAAATAAACAGCAAAGGATGCCGGTGCAGAAAAGCCAAATGTAGCAATCTTGTGACAGGCAGTAGCAAGTGCAAAAAATGTAAGAGATTAATCAAGTACAAATCTGACACAATAATATAGAATTATTACGAAGTGAAGGAACTAAGCAGGTGATAGATAAGTGGTAGAATAGAACAGTGCTTTAAACACGGAATTGAGAACAAAAATTGTTTTAGATTAAAAGAAGCAGTATGAAAATATAAGTACTGAGGAAAATTTAAGGAAGTAAAACTTCATGAACATGATAAAAATTAATGCATCATATTAATGAAAATAAAAATTGCTTTAGATTAAAAGGAGAAGATGAAACAAAAATGTTAAGAAAAATTTAAGGAAGTATTATTTCAAGAATAGAACAAAAATTAATGGAACATATTAATGAAAAGTATGGCTGACCGTTCAATACAAGTCTGCATGAAACTAGGCCAGGGGCACCTCCCAGTGACATAGTGCACACTTTGGGAGCCTGTGTAATAAGTTCTGCCCTTTAACATGACATTCGTTTTATTAATTGTCTTCTAATATAATTTTTTACACTCCTAAACCTATGTCATACTCACTAACAGTTCAGTTAACAAATATCAAATTTCAACACCTTCCAAAAATTCAGTTCTAATTTACCCTCACAGTTGCAAATGTGAAGCAGTTTTTATCTCTGAAAATTGGTGAGACTGATATTTTGTTGAAAAAGCTGCACTATCTTATTTGTTTCCAACAGTGTACTTGAAGTTTTGCTGACTTACAGTGCTTCTGGCCCACTAGCGGCCGAGCGGTAATGTCACCGAACACTGGTAATCCAGTCTGAGTTTCGATCCTGCAAATAGACTGGCTGCATGGGCGTTTTTGTGGTTCTCCACCTATGCAACATGTATATGAGCCAGTTTCCCTTTGAAAATCCTCCACAAAAGCATCCCTTTATGCAGATAGCCTTCGAGTGCTTCTTTGCCGTTAACCAAATAAACTAGTCTAATGCTTTTGATTAGCAAACTTTCATTCCTGAAGGTGGTTTGACATTCAAAATGATGCCCAACTTCAGTTAACCAACCAAATTTCCACCAGGCGGAATTTATGGTCAAGTAAATCACCTGCTATCAGGCTTTGCTAATGACAGTTAAACAAGAAAAAATATTAAAATGATGTTTCTAGAATTCCATAAGTGTTAATTCTGTATCAGGGGTTAGCTCAAAACACATTTAAAAATCCTTTGTTCCTGACTTGTGTGTTCATAACTCAAGGCATCACTTCTCATCTGAGATATTTTTGTTCACATAATTTGTAAGTGATAAGAGGATTTTGTGATCTGAGGTTCCACTTTTTTTATTCATTTAACAAATCTACAGTAACGGATTTTAAATTTCTCAAAATTATATCATATTAAACTTAATTTCCTTTCCTTTTCTTTTTTTTGATTAGACTTTTAGCATGTTCTTGAAGTACTTTAGGCAAACAAAAGTTACAAGTTATAAAAAGGTTGATATCTGCAATACTTATAACTTGTGTTTGTAATACTAGTATTAGAGAACTAGTACCAAGCATATATCTGTGATGGAAATGTTAATGTAAAGAGATTAATTCTGCATTATGGCACAAGGAAAACAAAATAAAAAAAATTGCTAATTAATTACATTAAAAGTTTTAAAATTTTAGTTAAATTAAAACAGTTCACATTCTAATAAATTACACTGAATATCATGTACCTTTAATTACTTTAAATAAATCAATTCCACTTTCTTAAAATTTTTTTTGCAAAAGTTAGAAACTGCATCAAGTATTTCATTTCCAGTGATACAGATTGCCAAGAAAAAATGGTTAAAAAATTAGTTGGTTTTAGAGAAATTCTCTTTCAATAAATGGGCACCCCATTGGATTTCGAGGCTATGCTCCCGTACAATTAGGTTTTCTGATTAAATAATGCTGCAGCTTATACAGAATACTTATCACATTTCTTCAATTTGTTTATTTAGGCAAGTATTTTTTTCTGATTTATCTGGGGCCTTATATAAATCATATTATTTTATATGAAGGGTGTCATACAATCAGTGTTAGAATGTTTGAAGGCTAACTAACGAGCTTACTAAAATTTTCCAAAATATAGCTTTATTAAACAGATACTGAAACTTTTATGCCATCATATATGCTTAGTAAACTGTTTTGGCTATTGCATAAAAACATAAGGTAATAGACTGAAATATTTATGAAGAATGTTTTTAAATGGAACACAAAAGACATTTACAGCTGCATAAAAAAATTCAAACACTACTCATTTTATGAAACCTCCAACATTACTTTCCATGCCAAATAAAACAGAAAATAAAATAAATTTTATCTTTAATTATAACAAAACTTACAAAACCTTACATTTTTCATTAAGTCTGACTTGATACATTATGTTACAAATATATGAACATGTTATTGATTTTACACCTGATTGTTTATACAGATATGTTTTCTGAGGACAGATGTCCAGTTTCCCCCACACTTTTTATAGAAATAACACCATTGCCCAGAATTTTTACCCAGCTTATGCTGCAGTGGGGCACAAAAAATCTCTCCCATGTGGCCGGATCAATCTGCAGAAGCCTAAAAATAAAATAAATGTTGGATGTAATGTATTTAATAGCATAACAACACATGTGTCCACATGCACACACACAGCATAGACATATATATATATGAACACACTGAAATTCTCACATTTTCAAATTAATAGTATATGTCTTTTGCTTGAAATTCAAAGAAGTAAATCGGACAATATGAATGATTTCTGATAAAAATTATCTGCCTAGGCTAGAAAATGCATTACTTGATTATGGAATTACACAGGATGATCAGCCCTGCACATTACTGAAATTGCAATAACTTATTATACTAGGCTACCATTTTCACATTCAGACAGCACACCAGCAGCTGAGTGAAAAAATCATAACAGAACAACTGGTGATCAAATTCGTTGAAACAACCTTGTATTTGGTGTACATTTACTAAAAACACTCAATCGATTTCGAGGGCTGCTACATGTCCCTTCTCATCAGAACAAAATATCTAGAAAGGGAAAGAAACCTTAGTAACGGCTTTTTATACCCTCGGGTAAAACCACGTGCGAGGAGGTAACGCCATCTATTGGCAAAAATAATAATCAACTGGTAGTTCGAATCCCCACGAATGGGCTGGCTATGGGGAAGTTTTCTTTACCTGAAACATGCATACAAGCTAGTTTCTGTTACGAAGTAATCCGTTAAAGCATCCTTAGGTAAATAACCCTCGAGTACTTTGCCATAATCAAATACACCAAACCACTATCACATAACATGCTTCAAATATTTTCCTGTTGAAAAGTTGGCCCCAGTTAAATGAAATGTTTTTTTCCTTTGTCTTTTATAACAATGTTCTTGTTTTCAGAATCTGAATTGTCAATAAAATATTTTTAATAATATGCCACTCTATTTTGTTTAATGAAAAATTAGTTTAAGCAAAAAATTTTCATCAAAACGAGCTGCTGTCAGAAGTGCATTTTCTTGTTGCTGCATATATTTATTTAAAGAAAACTGTTCAGCGTGTATTGTTTTCTAACTGAAAAGATACAGACAATTTTCAACAGGGAATTAAAGTTATTAATTTTATTCAAGTTTGTGGATTCTTTCATTTTGAGGTAAAAATCAAAACATCACATATGTGATGAATTTTAAATAAGGGTCAGGATTTTGCTGCTAGACACTCCCAGCAAAACATGTTAAATTTTCTCTGCAGAGAACTAATGCATATTTCGTTTAGTATTTGAATTTATCAGTGTTATTTATTATACATCAGTTTACTAGTGTAATTATGTGTTATATCAAGATTTAGTTGTGTTTAATATAAGTAATTTTTTCATAAATCTGGTTCATTTACTAATATTATATTTATTAAATACTATTTATTAGGTTCCAAAATCTGTCAAACCCAACCAATGACCTCCCGGCTAAAAATCGCCGATTACTGCTAATTCAACTCGCACTTGAGCCCAAACGAACGAATTGCCAGCATGATTGTGTTTTGTAGTTTCCCTATGTGTAACAGGAATACAAGTAAGTTTTACTTAAATAGTCCTCCGTGGGTACATCCCTTTCCTTAGTTTGACAGATACCATTTCTTTTGCCATATTAAAAAAATCTAATAAAATTTGTCAAAAAGACCAACATGCATATAATGAAATAAAACTAAATATATGAACAAAAATGCAGTAAATGCATATAATGAAAAAATTAGGTAAGAACAAAATGTTTTAAATGCAATAGTTTCTAAATTACATTATTTTCAAATTTTATTTCATTTTTATATACGTATTAATATATATTTTATATGTACGAATGTGTGCCTGTTCAACTTATCCATATATATTAATTAAATAAATCTGATTTGAAAATGCATGTCTCCTTACTCAGTGCTGTGTAAAACAATTTAAATGAACTTATTAATTTTTTTATATATATGAGAAATGCCAAAATTTTGCTGTCAGACTGAAAACTCTTATAAAGTATAAAACTCATTTTTTCACACAAAAGTTTCTGTGGAATTTCTCCAGCTCAGTAGGTAACAGAGGCCATTGAATACTTTAAAAAACCTGTTAAATGGACCAATTTCACCACCAACAGACTTTCTCTAACAAAGTAGACGTGGTTCTCAAAGCAATCAGTCAGATACCAATGAAATTTGTTGTACATATTTCTACTCTCTGTGAGTTCTTGAAATCCTGGAATGCGTGAAAGTTTATTTTGTTTTGCATATACAAGAAAACTGCAGCTAAAGCAAAAGATTCCCAGTGTTTAGCCTGCGCATGCATCCTGAGCTCTTGGGGTTTTGTTACTTGAGAATGTGAGCTAAGAGTTTTTGAGAGAATTCATGGCTTCGAGTGGCCATGAGCTGTGCAAAATTCATGAAAATAAATGTGCTATTCTTACAGTCCAGCTAGTAAATTCCTGTGTTTGTGCAGCAACATATCATCCGTCTGGACCGAAGCGCTACGGATTAAGAGTCATCGACGAGTAAGTCAGCAGTTTCGATTTAAAAATAAAGTGGCAGTTTATTATTGAGATACTGTATAACAGTTTTGAGAAAATATTTATAGTATTTATATACTGTGTTAAGAGTATTTTGAGAACAATTACTTTATTATCTTGTGTTATTTTTTTAAGAGTATAATGTTGATAAAAGGTGCACTCAAAGAAGATTTAAAGCTACTTTAGAACTAAATATAGAATGAAGTCAAAAAATAACTGCTGCAGATTTAAATCTAGGGATTAAAAGTAGTGAAGCTTTTAAATCTGATCCAGATTCGGTCATAGAGTTGGGTAATTCCATAGCAGAGCATCGTAAATCTGAAGAAGCTAAAGTATTACAGTTAGAACAGTAGTAAAGCTTTTAAATCTGATCCAGATTTGGTCATAGAGTTGGGTAATTTCATAGTAGAGCATCGTAAATCTAAAGAAGCTAAAGTATTACAGTTAGAACAAATTAAATTGGAGAGACGTAAAACAGAACTGGAAATTGCTTGATTACGAGCTGAAAGCAAAGATCAAAATGAAACAAAAGGAGAGAATTCTGATTCCTTAAATTCCCTTATTAAAAGTATAAGAACTCTAAGGTTGAAGGTACGAAGTAAACCTGAAAACTGGAGTTATTTTTTCCCTTCTTTAGAAAGAGCCTTGACCACAAAAAATGTGCCTGAAAAATCTAAAGCGGAAATATTGTTAAGCTTGTTAGGGGAACGGGCTTTGAACATTATCGTGCATATAAGAGATGAGGATATAAGTGACTATGAAAAAATAGAGGCTGTTGTTCTAAAAGAATTCGAACCTACGCTAAAAATTGCTTTAAAAATTTTAAAAAGGCTCAATGCCTAAATCAGTCCCACGTACAATTCGTGTTGCGATTAACGACAAATTTTGAATATTACTTAAAATTGAGGAAAGTGTCTGATTTTTAAACTTTGAAGCAGTTAATAATATCAGACAAATTGTTTGAGACATTAGATCGAGAAACGTCAGCCCATATTTCTGTAAGGCAAGCTGAAAGTTGGTTTCCACCTCAACAAATGTCAAAGGAAGCAGATTTATTTTTCACATCTCGCGGAAAGTCCCTTACCAAAAGTGTGAACAGCTTTCAAAAAATCTCGCAACAATTCTAAGACATCGAAAAATGTTTCAAAGGTATTTTTTGCCAATTTAAAAGGCTTAAAGTGTGTTCTTTGTGAGGACAATCATTTCTTGGCAAAATGCCCAAATTACTTGAAACTACTGGTGAACAATCGAGTTGAAGGTAATAAATTGTGCTTTAATTGCCTAGCATTAAATCATTCAGTCAAAAACTGGAAATCAAAGGTTTCGTGTTCTGTATGTGGGAAAAGACACTACGTGACACTTCATTTTCCGGTAGAAAATAAATCATCGGAAGTGAATGAAAAAAGTAAAAACGAAATAGCGATTAGTTCTAATGTACTTCCCCCCCCCTTGTGAGAGACTATCTGTCTAACAGCGGTAATACTCTGCTTACAGTGACAAGTGTAAACAAATCAAAAAGTGTTCTTTTAAGCACCGCTATCTGCTTTATTAATGATGGTAGGGCTAAGCTACATCCAGTGAAAACATTGCTTGATGTCGGCAGTACTTCATTCTTTATAAGCAGAGAATGTGTGAGTAGGTTCCAACTGAAGAGGGATAAAGTGAACATCGCAATTCCCGAATTAAATTATTCCTTGTTTGCAATCCGATCGACAGTTTCGGCATGCATTAGCAATAAAGATAAAAGTTATGTGAGATATTTAGACCTATTAGTAGTACCAAAAATCAAGCGAGATTTGATTCCTTCAAGGAAAATCAATATTAAAAAGCAAGATTTTTAGTACCATAAAATTAGGCAATGAGAATTTTAATGTTCAAGAATGTATAGAGATGCTTTTGGGAGCTGAGGTTTTCTTTGAATTAAAGTCTGAACAGATTCGCTACGAAAACTGGAGTCTTATTTCATAAAACAGCATATTTCGGTTTATTGTATCAGGAAGCATTACATCAGAAGAACAGAATCGAGTACATTGCGGGTTAATGAAAATAACAAATGACTTAGAACAAACAATGAAAAAATTTTGGGAAATAGAGAAAGTTGAAACAACCGTTCCAAAAAATAAAGAAACAGCAATATGTGAAGAACATTATGTACAAACTCATAAGCGAAATGAAGAAGGAAGATACATTGTAACAATGCCGCTAAAAGAAGATCCTATTTGCTTAGGAAATTCAAAACATTTGGCCCTTGAAAGGTTGAATTCACCATGGAAAAGATTCATGAAAGATCCTGAATACTTAAGTCTGTATCAGGATTTTCTAAAGGAGTATGAAAAGCTTGGGCATATGACTGAGGTTAAGGAGAAAACAGAATCTAGGGTAGTGTACTATATGCCTCATCATGGGATATATCACCCTCAAAAAACGAAAACTAAATTGAGAACAGTGTTTAATGCATCATGTTTAACATCAAATGGAATTTCGCTAAATTCTTTACAACATAATGGAGGGGTTATTGATCTCTTTTCAATCATGCTTAGATTTCAAAAGTACCCATTCGCATTTACGGCAGATATCAGAAGAATGTATAGAATGATTAAAATTAACCCTGAACAGAGATGCCTGCAGTGAATCTTGTGGGAAAAAGAAAGTGATGCACCTGTAAAAATCTATGAGCTTAGTACTGTGACCTACGGTACAGTTAGCACTCCATACTTAGCTATGGGAGCACTTAAGAAACTGTCAATTGATGAAGGTCCAAAATTTCCATTAACAGCGTCAGTTTTACTTAAAAATTTTTATATGGACGATGCGTTTAGTGAAGTGGAATCTGAGTACAGCAAAGGAGCTTCAATCTCAGTTAACTGCAATATTAAAGAGTGCAGGAATGACACTACACAAGTGGTACAGTAATCCTGAAGAAGATAACCCCACCTATCCTTTTCCTAATGAAGAATCTACAACACTCAGAGTGTCTTGGAAGTCTAGCAGAGACTGTTTCAGTTTTAGAGTGAAACTCGATAATGACAGAGTTGTTACCAAATGACAAATATTGTCCACAATTGCAAGATTGGTCAACCTGACTGGTTTACTAAAGCCAATCATAAGTAAAGCAAAAATATTCCTCCAACGATTGTGGTTGTTAAAGTTGAATTGGGATGAACCACTACCAAAAAGGAAAGCTGATGAATGGAAGAAATTCTCTACCGAATTTCAAATGATAAATAAAATAGAAGTTTAGAGGTTTATTCTTATTGCAGCAGTAGACTAGGTGGAACTTCATGGATTTGCAGATACCTCTGAGGTAGCACACGGAGCAGCCATATGTTGCAAGTCCTGTTCGAGAGATGGAGAAGTGAAAACAAGGCTAGTGACCAGTAAATCCAGAGTCTTGCCTATGAAACGAGTTACTATTCCGAGAGTGGAGCTTTGTGCGCCAGTCTTCCTTGCAAGGTTAATAGTTAGAGAAATATCTGCATTAGAGACTCCTGTGAACAATGTGTATCTGTGGAGTGACTCCACGATCATACTTTCGTGGTTACAAAAGCAGCCTTACCAGTTGAAAACTTTTGTTGCAAATCGAGTGGCAACTATTCAAGAGCTGACTAATGATTATCAGTGGCGTCATGTGCCATCAAATGAGAATCCGAGTAATCTTATATCCCGAGGTTTGGATCAAAGTAAACTTTCAGAAAATGATATGTGGTGGAAAGGCCCACTGTTCCCAAGAAACAATGAGTACCCAAATAAAGAGATTCCGGTGCAAGTCATTGTGAAGGACTTTCCAATGCTTAGTTATGACTTTTAATATACTTAGTGACTAATATTTTTCTTAATGTGAAAGCTAACCCTTTCATTGAGGATTTCTTAAATCTAAGTAATAGTTAAACTAAAATTATTCGTGTTTTAAGTTTTATTTTTAGGTTTGTAAACAACTGCAAAGGAAAGGACAGTTTCCGGTCCTCTTAAGAGTTCTGAATTAAAATGCTCCGAAATTAAACTTATTAAGATGATACAAAATATTGAGTTTAAAAAAAAAATCTCAAGCCTTCAAAAGGATGGTAAGGTACTTTCAGATAGTAAGGTAAGAGGTATTTTTCCATTTCTAGATCAATATGGAATTTTACGAGTTGGAGGCAGACTAGCTAGTTGAATTTTGACAGGAAATTTCCAATAATTCAACCAAAGAATCATAAGTTAACTAATTTAATTATTGTGATGTTTCATAAAAAATAAATGCATATTGGCCCACAAGGCTTATTGTTAGGCAAGGGTTTTGGCCCTTAAACGGGTGCAACATTTGCAGAAAAATAGTACATAAGTGTGTCGTATGCTTCAAAGCAAAACCAGTGCCCTGTCAACAACTGAGGGATCAACTCCCTAAAGAAAGAGCCAGCACAAATTTTCTGTTCAATTGTGTTGGAGTTGATTTTTTTTTTGGTCCTTACTTTATAGAATACTCACATCAGAGAAAAGGTCGCGAACAAGGTGTATGTGTGCATTTCCATTTGTTTTGTTACCAAAGCTTGTCATCTTGAGTTGGTAACAGACCTGTCTAGTCAAGCATTTATTGCAATCTTACAGCGTTTTTTTCAAAAGGAGAGGCAAGTGTGCACACATATTTTCAGATAAAGCAACCAATTTTGTTGTTAGTAACACAGAGTTAAATAAATTGAATAGGCTAGTCAGCAAGCCAGATTACGAATTAGTAATTATTTATTGAGTGAAAGTATTAATTGGTCTTTTATTCCCCCTAGAGCTCCTAATCATGGAGGGCTTTGGGAGGCAGGTGTCAAATCTGTTAAGTTTCATTTGAAACATGTAGTAGGCAATTTGAAATTAACCTATGAGGAGTTTCTTACAGTAATTGCTCAAAATGAGGGAATCTTGAATTCACGGCCCTTACATCTTTATCATCTGAATTTATTGCAGGGGACTTTGATATCTTGACACCAGGCCATTTCCTGATAGGCAGACCTATCACTGATATTGCAGAACCTAATATTTTCAACGCTACTGATATTAGATTAAAGAGCTGGCAAAAATTGACTAAAATCGTGCGAACAATACGGAAGTACTGGAGAAATAACTATTTGAGTGCAATGCAAGGAAGAACTAAATGGTTCTTTGAAAAAGAAAATATTAAAATTGGAACTATGGTAATCTTAAAGACTGACAATGTTCCTGTATGTAACTGGCCCCTTGGCAGAATCATAGAAATATTTTTAGGTAAAGACAATAAGGTGAGAGTAGTTTCAGTGAAAACAAAAAGCGGTATTTCTAAGAGGTAAATTAATAAAATTTGTGTTTTACCTATGCCAAATTAAAACAAAGTATGACAGTAATTAATTATTGTGTTTCTTTAGTAGTTATTGATGTCATTATGTTGATGTTTATAATTATTTACCTGTATTTTGTATTGTGACACTATGTAGAGTTTTTCATTGTAAGATTTATTATTTTGAATGATTACATCATGTCAGGGCGGGCGGTATGTTTAGTCTGCGCATGAATCTCAATGCTTGCATGTAAGCACGCATCTTTTGTTACGTGAGAATGTGAGCTAAGAGTCTCTGAGAGAATTCATGGCTTCGAATGGCCATAAGATGTGTAAAATTGATGAAAATAAATGTGTTGTTCTTACAGTCCAGCTGGTAAATTCCTATGTGTGTGCAGCAACACCCAGGCACCCATTGAGTGTTAATCATCCCCTCAAAAGCTCTGTGAGAAAAAAAATCTTATGCTGCTTTTGTAATACATGTGTACTGAAACATTTAAAAAAATAGCTTCAAATGGGAAGTTTTTCTTTGATTAATGAACACAGTTCAAAACATGTTTCTGTCTCCTGTATATCCACAAAACAGCATGACATAGTGTTATACTCTTTTGTGTTGTGTTATATTTTTCTAAATTTTTTTATTCTTAAATTTTTCTCTCTCTGTTTTCTTAGTTTACAAAGCACTTTTTCAAATTTGGCTGACCCATCAAGGCTGAAATCGGTAACATCAACGAAGAATGGTAATTTGAACAAGTTCGAATCCAGGGGAGGTTTCGTGGTTTTCTCCCACATGTAACATAACAGAAATTGTTTCCCTTTAAACATCCTTTACGAGACATTACTCCTTTTAGGCATATAGTCCTCGAGAGTTTTGCTGCAAATAATTTAACCTAAATTTTTATGATATAAAATTTTATATACAAATTAGGCATGTTCATTAGACATAGCTTTTGTGTATATTGTATTTATGAGTACAATGCTTATGTTTGTAATAAATACTAAGAATAGTATTGATATGATTAATACTGAAAATACTGTTTAAGCTAAAATCCGATTTGAATCTCTGCTCATTATATGGTAGCATACACCACACAGGTTTTGGTAAAATATACAACTATGCTAACTTGACCACAGACCAAAAAATCTATTATTGTCATCAACAGCTATGATAAAAGGTTTCTATGCTTAAGATTACTGGATTATGGTAAAGCACACAGGGCTACTTGTCTAAGGAAAAGAAGTCTTTGTGGAAGTTTTTTTTATTGAAACAGACTCATAATTCACGATGCACTTGTGAAAAATCCCTAAACCTCCAATGCAGCTGCTAGGATTTACGGTGCTTAGCGATCTTACTGCTTGCCAATTAGTAGGCTTTCTGAACTTACAAAATATGTACCTGAAATTGGTTAATTGCATAAAAAAAGAACAAAATAAAATGGTAGATTGTAAATAGTACATTTTACTGAAAAAAAACTTTCTTTGAAAAAGGAAAATTATTGTAAGGAATATAAGAACGATGTATTTACTTTAATGGTGGCCAACAGGCAGCATTGATAATGTATTTTTGTATAGAAAATCATTTCGCTTGTGCTGTTCCATAATGAAAAATACCCATAAATTATATCTTGCAATTTTTAAAACGTCATGGGCTGTCTGTTTTAAGAGAATACCTTCATGGGAAATTTCCAAAATAAAATTGGCTTGAATTCACATTACGCATGGGGAAAATCATAAAGACACCAAGCAGCTAAATTGTTTGGTTGCCAACCACAAACTACCAACATCCAGCAATCTTATTCACTCAGATAAATTGAACTTACATCAATGTTTGTATATTAGTATTAAAATAATAAAAATATTTATTCCAATAAAATTTTTTGTTTAAAAATCCTCCCTAGTAAGCCAATTTCCTTTGGTTGGGAATTTGGTCTGAATAATTAATGCTGTATTCAAACAAGACATTTATTTAGAGCATAATGATTGAAAAATGAATGCTGGGATCCCTAAAAAAATATCATCCAAAAATATATCCCAGAAGAATATTTAATTATTCATATTCCTATGATGAATTATTAAATAATTAATAATTGTTATAATTATAAATGCAATGCTTATTTGTTCTTTACAAAATGTACATTAACACTCTTTATCTTTACAAAAGTACCATACTGAACAATTACATTGTAAGCTAATGAGTAACACTGCTCTGTTTATTATTAACTATGTCACATCTTTCCTATTTCAAATCAAGTCTACTACTGATTTTTGGACAACAGTGCAATAATTTTTCAACTCAGTCAATAAATTTATGATTAACTGAAAATCACAAACAAAAACAGTTTAGGGTTATAATTCCCTTCTGAATATCTTGAATGTATATTAAAAAAATGTTAATTTAATATTGATATTATCACCATCTCAGCCCTTAAATAACATCTAAATGTTTTGTTAACACCTAAATGTTTTGTTTATTGCTCTTAAAACTAACTGTAATAATTAAGGTAAAAAGAAATTATTTAAAATAATTATTATTTGCATGCAATTGAAGAATAGAGGAAAATGTTGTCTTAAGGATTTTTAATTTATGACAAAAACACAGAAAATTGGAAATATGAAATGCAATTGAACTATAAAAATTGCTGTTTAAATGTTTCAGCAATATCACAGAAGGAACGTTGCACCAGATATTTGTTAGAACTGATTTTAGTAATAGCAGTGTAATCAGTCTGAATCAAAATTCAGGTGATAATAATCAATGACAGAGATTTAAGTAACTTAGGTTAAAAATGCATCATAATTAAAAATTTAATCAGGTAAATTTTAAAATCAATTTATTTGAAAATAAGATTATTTTAGGGAAGGAAATTTAAGTTTTGCTGCTGTACCCTGCAGCATTGAGACAGTCATCATGGAGAAGTTAGTCTTTTGCAATTCTCTTGACAGCTCCCACCTACGGGAACATCTAGCACACTTAACGGAATCATTGAAGTAAACTTCTGGGAGGGAAGAGAAATACAAAAGGAGTAGCTGGCCTTTTTCAGACATTTTGGGTTATTTTCACAACATTTTACGGGAAGTTTGCTCTAAAATTAGCGAGTTTTAAAGGTATTTGTAGAAAATTACTTGACAGGTTCAGGGTTAAAATTTCCACAGCAAAAATGAAATTAAATAATTTTTCATATCAATTACCTTAGAATCAGCAGATCAAAATTCTGAATTATGCTCTTTTTTATCAGTTATCACAAAATCAGTGGAACGGAACTGAATTCAAAAACATATTTTACTTCATTCATTTTAGCAAGAAAGATTTGTCTAATTCTGCCACAAAAAGTTTAAACCATCTTTTTAATTTCTTTCATTTTAAATAATTTTTTAGTGTCTCATATAAATAATGGAAAGAAAAGGTCATATTTTTACACTCCACTATTGACAGAAAATAAAACTCGAATGCTGATTAACTTGTTTGTAGGAATAATAGAAAGTGTATGATAAAAAGCCTATATTAAAACTAATAAAACTAA
>KK117502.1:133210-185926 GCA_000611955.2 Stegodyphus mimosarum
TGTTGTATTTCAACTTTGCTGTTTATTACATTGAGACTAGCCAACTCAAATGGAAGCATATAAGAAACATGAGAAGACTATGAAAGATTAATGGAAAGCTCATAATGATAAGAATATATTTAAAATAATATTTTAAATAAAGTTTTGTAATTGTAAATAAGATGCTTCATGACAATTATGTTTAACTAAGAGTTTTAAATTCATTTCTTGACTCATCATGATACTTACTCGTACCATCCTACTTTGATCAGTGTAATTTCAAAGTAAGATGTTACACTTAACTATGAGTCTATTGGAGCTTCTTGCGTGATTCTCCCACCACGCATGTAGAATCTGGTAGGAGAACTGTGAAACAGCTACTAAAAGGTTTCACCGAGCTCAGTAAATGTTAAAAATTTAGCTTTCTATTTTAATCACAGTGTATTTGCAGAACTGATATAAAATATTGTAGCTTAGAGTAAAGCAAGCTTCCTGTTTTAAAGTATGATGAAAAAAACTTAATTATAAAGTTTCTGGAAGTTTTAACTTTGAGTTTTTACCTTAAATTTAATCGTTAAGCAGCACCAGGGACAATAACATACAAAATACTGGATTTAACTTCTGCGGATAGCTGCATATAAGCTCTGCATTACTTTACACTATAACATTGTAAGTTTAAAATGGTCTTCTCAATGTGTTTCAAAGTTAGCAATCAAAATTTATTTTTCAAAATGAAGAGCTAAATAATATATGTTGGTTCGTCAAACTGGACATAATGGAACTTTCAAATGTAGTTTCTGATGCACAAGTTACATTAGAAGTTGGCATTTTTATGAAACAGGAAGTTGCTACAGAAAATGATGAAGACACATGGAATAAAGGCAATAAAATTGTTACATAAATTTTAGTTACCAGAGTAGAACATAATGTATAGAAACAGAAATCTACAGACTCATTGTTGTTTGAATGCAGATATTATTATTTACACTAAATTTTATTAAGTGCAGTTTGAATTTCAAACTACCGCTGTATCAATAAAACAGCTTTTTGCTTGTCACTTAGCTGCACTAGAAGAATATATTTCACAGAAGATGGAAATAATTATTTTGAAATGCTGCCAGCTGCCTATAGACATTTTCAGAGTACACGGGATTCAGTGCTTTAAAATGAAAGCTTTCTTAATACACATAGAAACTGACTGAAGAAGAAACTTGCTTTGGAGTTAGTAACCTAAACTTTAGTAACTGCAATTAATTTGTGCTTGCAGCTAGTAATTTAAAACTGCAATAAAGGAGCATAAGTAATCTGACAGTTCAAATTTTGCTAAAATGAACATTCTAAAACTTTGGAGCTCTGGAGGTTCTCATTTACATAATGACCAGACAAATCTTCATAAAACCAAAATGTAAAATATACAAAAAAAAAAGAATGCATGCGAATGTTCTTTTCCTGTTGAAAACGAGGTCATAGAAAGAAAAATGTATGCTTCAAACATAACCAAAACTAACAGGCTGGAACACAATAACACAAGCAAAAGCTAACATAACAGCTACAAATGAAAACGATTTTTAGATTATTGATTTGGGAGAATTATATTACATACTCTACGATATGAAATTTTTTTTAATAGCATAGTGCTTTTGAGACTCCTACGCAACTTAGAAATGGAGCTTGCATGTATTCTGAAGGTAAAAGTGAAATAAATGTTGAATTGCTTGCTAATGGAACGAGGACACCCAGAGTTCTTGAAAATGTTTCGTATATATCTAATTGTGGTTAAAACCTTTTCCCTTCAGTTTAACTCATAATGTAATTAAATATGCTTCTCAAAACTTTCAAAAATTCAAAACTAAAAGAAATGAAACTGCTCCTGTTGGAGTTGTGCAGCTCACTGGTGTATGGAAATTGGTAATGAGAATTTAATATCTAGAAACTACTAGTACTGCTGCAGGGGGAAAAAAAACGACATTCAATTGTGGCATGAATGCCTAGGTCACCAAAATCCCTATTATGTTCAGAAAATATTGAAGAAACAAGGAATCGATGTGAAGCTATATGATGAACTTTGTGATGCTTGCATTTATAAGAAAATGCATGACTAACAACAAAACAAACTAACAAAAGTTGGTGATCCTTTAACTGCTGATATTTGTGGACCAATGCTAGAATTTTTTTTAGATGGAAGTAGGTATTGTCTGATATATAAAGATGATTTTTCAAAACATAGATTTATTTACTTTCTTAACCATAAGCCTGAAGTTGCAGAAAAATTAAAGCAAAATCTTAAGTTCATAAATATGGTTATAGTGCTAAAGAACTGTTAATAGATAATGATACAGAATTTAACTATTCAAAAATAAATAAAATTCTTTCTAATATTAGTATATATATCATAGAATATGAATGCTTCATGCTCCAGAACAAAAAGGTTCTGCTGAAAGAGAAAATCATACATTAGTAGAGGCTATAAGAATAATGCTGTATGCAAATAACTCACCAGGAAAAGTGGGAAAAAGTTGTTAATTGTGCTACTTAAATCATCAACAGAGCTTATCAAACAGGAATTGATGATAAATCCCATATGACATTTGGTATATAAAATCGCGAGCCATTAGTCATTTTGGTAGCAGAATGATTTGTGCATATTCTACAGCAAATGTGAAATAAAATAAAAAAAGGAAGGTGTAAAAAGATTCTCATTTGGATACCATGGAGATAAACAAGGACACATAATTCGCATTATGGAAACACAGGAAGTAATTTTATTTTGAAATGATTTTGATCTAGAAGAAGCTTTTAAGTAACGCTTTACTAGCTAGACAAAACAATCCAAATAAGCAACATCATTAAATGAAAATGTAAACTATAAATAAAGAAGGCATTTGCATAATTTTGAGGAATTTAATACACATTCAAGTTTAGAACTGGATCACAGAAGATACATAAATAATTGAAAGTACTGATCATATTTGCTCTGATAAAGAAAGTAATATATTTATAAAGACAAGTTGTGGAAGGACTATGAAGAAGCTTAAATATTCAAGTGACTAAGAAATTTATACTGAATATTGTTTGTTGACACCGTGAAGAATCTGAAAACTGTCAAGATGCTGTGAAGAAGCTACTGACAAATTATTAATACTACGTAAAACGAATGGAAACTTGGGAAGAAGCCTACTTACTTGGAAATGCTAAGACTTTGTTTGGGTTTTCTGAAATAAAAGTAATGGTATTAAGAAAGCTTGCTTAGGAGCCTACCTACAATAAACTCTAGTACAATAAGAAACAACCTACCATAAGAATTATCATTTCTTTATTCTTGCAACAGAATTAGTTAATTTGTCACCTAGCTACAGTTGTAGTATCTTTAAACAGAAGAAAAAAGAATGCTGTGTAAAGAAACCTCCTGACAGTGTTTTGAAGAAAACAGAACTATGTTGCTATGTCACTATCAAGAATATATCTGCCTTTGTAGTTTCACTGCCTGGTAAAATTTCTTCATTTGTTTCATTCATTCAAATCAGTTTTGTTTCCTAAACTAGAGTTATAGCTAATATGGAACATAAGTCCTTGTATTTTAATTTAAAAATTTAGACAACTGGGCTGCAATTCATTTACGAAAATACAAATCAGAACATACGATATCAAATTTAATTTAAATGTTTCACACATTTTAATTAAAGCTGTCTCCTTCATAAAATATGTAAATTTGAAAATAATATTAACATTTAACAGTCAAGTTCAAACTGAGGTGTTGTATTAAGAATTACTGTAATACTTTGATGTTTTTGATAATCTGTCTAGTTACATGTATCATGCTTTCTTATGCATAAAATAAAACATTTAGAAGAATGTAAAACCCCCTCTTTCCTGTATATGTAATAAAGTGCTTTACTTGACTCATCCTTATTCCAGCTCTGAGTGGACAGACCAGTACTAACAGTTTGTATTCTTATGACCTTTAATGTAACTGCCATATTAACCATGCCCTTTAAGCCCCAAAGTTTGAAATGAGTACATCCAATACAGTTCAAAATTCACACACTGTTTCTGCTGACAAGATTTGAAACTTTACCAAACCAACACTATATATATACATATATATCTTGACTTGAAATTAAACTATACCCACTGTTTCAGTCTTGATAGCTAAACCCTATATATTTTCTGCTACTTCTCATTTGACTATTTGACAAGATATATATATATATATATGCAGTGAATGTCACAGCATCATTCAAAATTAAAATATTTCCAATTGATATAGTCCCAGCATGACAAAGAAGATATGTGTAGCAGTTACAGAATGCAGGATAATGCTATAACATATGGTTTCTCAAACTACAAATAATTTCAACAGATTTTTTTGACAGAAAAACATTTGATAATTAACACTGACATCAAATCAACATACGATTTTCATAACAGTAAAAATGCTTGCAGTAAACATGCAGGAAACTTCTTACAGCTCTTAGATATTAGAACAAAACTTTTCCTGTTTTATTTTCTGGGATATTGATCATACCCATGCATCTCAAAATAAGGCAGCAAACTTTATGACAACAGTTTCAATGGTGAGGATTTGAAGGTTCAATAAATGCAAAATTTAACTTTTTATATGGTCACATCTGAGCAAAAGTTCGAATTAATAAAATATTCACTCTTATAAAATAAAGATAAAAAAAGTCTACATTTTTAAATGCATGCTGCAGACATGTTACAGAATAAATTTATTAACTTATATACATTTCAGTGCATATTTCTGACTGAAATTAAATATTTCCTAAAATTTGGTTGGCAACCACAAAACAAAAGCTGGTTGTTTGACTGATTAAGATTCTTTATTAGATAAAAGAGGGTTGATAAATTTATGACTGATCCCCCAAATTTTAATTACAGATGTATTTGAATATTGTATGCAGATATTTTAAATTATCACGTCTTGTTTAATACTGAATTTTAGAATAAAACAGAAATCTAGATATAAACTGAAATTATGATTAATGAAGTTCTTTTTAATGTTTTGAGATAGTTTTATTGCATATTTTAAATTAAAAGAAGAGCATCCCCTAGCATTTAAAATAAAATATATATATTCTTTGAGAATAATCTATAAAAATGCACATTTTGCATCTCTTTCTCAGCTTGATTATGTTACAAACATAGCACACATCTATTAATTAATTTCAAATATCAGAAGGCTTTACAATTATTTACAATGCTTAGAGCTTACTTGCAAATGAAGTATCGGATGACAGTAGAGTGTGAAATTATAATTTCATAGTTATGAGATGAAGCAACTATTGATGGCCTATGAAAAATTTTTTGGAATGCTTGATCCAATCGTTTCTTCTGTGTGGCACATACCTAAAAATGTATTATTCATTAGATTGCATACAATTAAAATTTCTTAAACAGTTCTCACATGCAAGTTTTCCTATGAGAGAGAAGACATTCTTTTAAAGGAGTGACTACTCAATTGTTGTCAATAGCAAAGGTACAGAATCTGCTACGTGAAAGAACTGGGTGTTATCTGCCATAGAAGAGGCATTTCTGAAGGAAATTAGTTTGTATTTATGATAAAACCATAAACATAAAATGCATGCTCCTTATTACATCTCTGGAAATCAAACCATGATACAACATTATTCAGAAGTCTCATCTGCTCTGCTGCTGAAAGAACACTTCCAGCAAGAAGTGAAAGCCACATAAAATAGTTCCACACAATAACATATAAAATACAAGACAAGCAAAGAACTACTTTTGACACACATGAAACATTTTTCCTGTGAAAATTTTAATTAATATCAAATAATTATCAAAACACATCATGATCTTTAAAGTTGTTTTCAAGATAAAAGAAGCAACATGCAAGCAATGGTTTGAACAGATAGTATACAGCGAAACTATTCAAGTACACAATATATTTGAATTATTTTTCTCATGTTCAGTATTATACTACCTCCACAGAAAGTTGATTTCAAAAGATTATAGGCAAATTTACACAAGAGATACTTGTTCCATATAACTTTTAAGTAACATCTAATATGCATTGATTGATAAGTATTGGTAGAGGTTTACTTTAAATGTTATGATCAGCTCACAAGGAGGCAGTTAAGGAACAGAAGCCATCTTTCTGCACATAAAGTTAATCATGGACAATATTAGTCATTTGTTTCACATTAATAAAGCAAACCTTATAAAAATATTGCAAGAAAAGATGATAAAATTCACAGAAGATTAGATTTATGGATTAGACATCTTCATTCACTGAAATTACTAAATATACCTTGCTTAAACTTTCTGAATATGTGGAGCAAAAATATATTTACAGTGCATTTTCCGCTTTCTTGGAAAAAAGCCTGGTACTTCAAAAGGATTCAAAACAAAGCAAATGAATTACTTGTTTCTTATAAAATAAATGCAAGAAAATACAAATTCATATTAGCTGTATTTCAATTTATATAATTTATTAAAATTTATCCCAGAATAATTTTCACATTTAAATAAACAGAACTCTTAGAATGGGAAATTCAAAATGAAATAATAATAAAATTCCCAACTAATATATAAGTTAAACTATAAAAAAGAAGAAACTACTTAACAAACACTGATTTACAGAAGAAACATTAGTCTACATTTGGAAAACTACTCCAGAAATAAAACACAATTAACTTGCTTGTAGTGGTAGATTTAACACTTGAGAGGCCTCCAAACACAATTCAATTTCGAGTCAGTCTCTGATATTTCAATAATATATATTTAACAGTGAGCATTCTATGCATATGTTTTTACTGTAATATGCACCTAGATTATTAATAAAAATATAACTCTGTTACCAGTCTGTTTATTAAACATTAAAGCCATACTGAAATATAATATTAACAATAATAAACTTTGTTCCTAATGCAGAGCTTTTGTATAATAACAATAATAATAAAAAATTGTCTATAAAATAAAATTGGTTGAAAATTACTGTCGAAGATACAGAAAATAATGATGTTTGGTTTGAATTTGGAATATAAAATAACAAACTAAACAGGAACTTTTCTTGCTTTAACAAACTTATCAATTAGAAATTCAATCAATTACAATTTGCTTTAATGAATTATTAATCAATCAATTAGAATAATTGAAGAAAAAAAAAGAGTCTAAACAGATTATAATATCAATCAACATTTTAAATGAGAGATATTAACTTTGCTATGGTTTTGGACAGGAGAGAAAGAAAAGCAATATATATATATATATATATACTTAAAGCATCTAAGTTGAAAGTAAATTGGCGTCAAAGCAAGGCGCTTCCTCAACAATATAAATAATTACATCCTTGTAAAGGGGTAAACATAAAATCGAAACACTTTAAAATAAAAATGGCTATAGTAGTACAAACTCGAAAACTAAAAATGCAAAAAGAGAAAATATATACAAGAAAATAAAAATATAAAAATTAATCTCCCGTTATTGAAACTTTAATTCAGAACTCCTCAGGGGAAAATGAATTAAAACTTCATAAAAGTTGATTAATCCTTTCCCGTGGGTTCGAAAAATAGTTGTGTTCCTTGACTGGGGGCTCTTCGCTTAGTGGATATAGAAAGGGGGAAAATTTTTCAGACCGAGTCCTAATGACGAGGTGATTAGTGCTCTTTTGTTGGCAGGCAGGGAAACGGTCAGTATTTCCTTTTAATCCAGTTCCAAAACTCTAGGCGTTAGAATGATGGAAGTATCCTAATCGCTTCCATACTGCAGGTAGATAAATGTAGTTTTCCCACAAAACGCGATTTATTGTTTTATTTTCGGACAAAATGTATGCAACATCTAGAAAATTATGTTCCAAAAATGCTTCATTTTATAATTAAAAAATTTTTTTAAACTTGTACGTAGATCATATACTGAAAAATAAATGAAGCAATCAGAGTTACCTATATTCACTTATCACAGTATAGAGAATTCAGTGATTTAAAATATTCAAACACTTCCTACAAACAATATATGCATTTTCATTTTAAGTATTGCAATTATTCTGATACTGAAGAGCAAATTAAGTAGCGCTTATTTATTAGAAGTGTCATCTAAAAAGCGTTTTCGAATTCCCAAATGAATGTTATTGCTTTTATACTTCTGATAAAATTCATTTCTGGAGAAACAGAAATTGGTCACTGTGTTTGTGCTGCATTGAATCATTATTGAACAACACATGCACTAACAAAAATTTACCGACACACAAGAATTTTTTTGAAGTTAATTTTTATTCCATGTGACATAGCAAATAGTATTCCCAGACTTGATCTACCTTTATATCAGAGATATAAGATCTTTAATTTTTTTAATTGCTTCATGGTTTTTGGTTCAGGAAAGAAACGCAGAAGCAAACATTGGAGGTTTAGAAAATAAAATCCTTGTTGAGTTTTAAACAAAACAATAACAAATAACAAAAAATTACTTTTAACCTTAGAATAGAAGGGGAATAGTTGTTCATTGATTTATATTGCTGCTGCATTTTTCCCTTTAAATGGAAAATTGCATATTCAGGAACCTATTAAAATTTCAAAAAATAAAGACCTTTGTTGAATGGCGAAATATTTCTTCAGTTTTTATGATCTACATTTTCAGAATGCTAAAATCGCCTTCGAGGTATGAGATTGTTATGCGAAATTTTCAAATATCAAGCTTTTTATTGTTGCTTTCTTTGGGAGTAATGAAGCTGGGAATCAAGATTCTTACTGAGTTGATGAATATTAATAAAGAATCGTACTAAGGATTCAATTCCGGGAACTAAAAACTGGTACACATCTCAATTTATGTATACATTCTTAGTATCCTAATATGTCATTTGATTCCCTCTAAAACACAATTCTCACATGACAATTTATTACTTTCTGAACACTACCTGTGACTGAGTGGTGAAGAGCGCTAAATACTGGCAGTTCGGCTTGGGTTTGAGGCCAGGTGATCGGGCTGGCTGTATGGTTGGTTTTTGTTGTTTGCCCCATGTGAAACGTGAATACGAGACAGTTTCCCTTAAAATTCCTCTATGAAGGCATTCTTTCCCTTAGATAGGCAGCCTTCGTGTGATTTCCCATGCCTAATTAACATAAACAAACATATCTACTTTCTGAACGAATTGATACAGATATCATATTACAGACGCAAACATATAACAACGGATAAATTAGTAAGTTTTGAAACTTTTTTAAATTTTGAATTATAAAATGTTCAATAATTGCTTTAAAAAAATTCATATTTCATTTATTGCACAGTCGAAATCCATTTTGTCATCCAAATTATTCAGAAAAGGAAGGGTTTCTAAACATAGTTATGAAACGCTCATAAATTTAGCTTTCTTATTTCGAATTTAATTTGTATTCATCGGATTAAAGAAAAGATTATCTGGCTAAAGGGGGCTTTCGTGGAGGACGACTGACAGAGACTGGTTCATGTACACAAAAACGGTTGTGAAAATATACGAAAGGTTTATGCAATCAATCTGTTCATTGAAATTTGAATTCAGGTTGAATTATCAGTGTTAAAGAAATTTTATCCGCTCGGCCGCTAGTTTTCATTTAGAACAAACCAAACCACAATTTCACTCAAATAAACAGTAGTCGTGGAATGCATGTCATTTAGAATCAACATTAAAATAAATTTTCATCTCCTGAAAAGGTTATATTCATTACACTGCCTTTACATGCACATTAATAAAAACTGGAACAAATTGAAAAAAAAAAAAAAAAAAAAAAAAAATAAGAAAAAACTTCAAACTCAAACATGCAAGAATTGAAACAACAGATTATTCTTTTTATTTTCTCCTCTTGACAAATTATTCCCCGGATGATACAAAATTCGCAAACAAGCCAAGTGAATTCAAAATACATACAATTTCACCCAACCCATTAGTGGAATCCCACAAAAAAAAACGCACTCTCCAGGGTGTAATAAAATAGTCTTCAAGACTCAAGCGCTAGAATTCCTACCCCTGTGGCCAACGAAAAACCGTCTAGAGCCCCCAGTTGCATTACACTTTGCTCAGAACGTATTATGTCCCAGCCCCCGGAAAAAGATTAATATGTTTCGAAAACATGTTTCTTTCTCCCGGTAAATTTGACATCAAAAACCGAAAAAAGAAACAGATTTATATTACAGAAAAACTGACATAAAACCGAAAAAAGTGAATCTCAAATGTACCAGGATTTTCACTACACACCTTTGAAACACTTGGAAAACAGAAGAAAACATAACCTTGTTTCAAATTGACTAAAAAAAACCAAAACATTAAATATAGTAAAATGACCCTCCCCCCCAAAAAAAAGAAAATTGGCCTAAAAACATTATATGCAAATCTGAAATTCAAATTCAAATATAAAGAGAGATTGTAATATAAGTATACTTTAAACCAAATAGTTATTTAAACAATATTCTAAAAATGCATGGTCTCCAATTATGTTTAACTAAACTTTTAATTCCCAGAAAAGGAATAACTTTTCATAGAGATTATATAAATAATAAAATCAAAGCAGAGCCTATTTCAGCAAAAAAACTGAAAGTCGAATAAAAACAAAATTGAAAGAACCTATGAAATACAAAATTGAAAAAAACGTAAAGTTACTGAAATCATATGACATCCTTCAAATGAAAATTTACTTAATTCTTCAGATGACCAAATTGAGTTTCTTGTAGAATTCACAGTGGTGCTGAAGAAGCCGAAGATACTAGTTCTTGGAAAAAGTATGCGATAAGGCTCAACGTGTCCAATCGCAGAACAAAGTATTTTAACATGTGTTCAAAAATCCTATCTTGTTAAACTTTGTGTGCGGGGGTGTCAAATGTGGGTGCGGTCATGAAAATTATTACTACAGGTAAGGGTGATCGTCAAAGTTCAAAATGGCGGCACTAAGAAATTCTAAAACATGAAAATCTGAAGATCTGTAAACTCTTAAAATGTGAAAGTAGTACTGGCTCAAAGTTGAGGAAAAGGAAAAATGTGTTAAAAAAGATAAGTCTTCACGTAATCAGGGTACAAAACGTCTTTGAACCTAAAAGGCCCCATTTTTTTAGTAGAAACAAGACAATTTGCCAGTAAATTAATAAAATAGTAGAAAGAAATAATAATTGAAAAGGAAAAGAAACAGAATCTTTGTACATATTTACATTAAATTTCTTACCATCCAACTATTACCTCCGATTAAGGTTTAAGTAATAATTATCATATCACTATAGATGAGAAATTTCAAAAGTAAACAGAAGAGCAGTGTATAAATTCTCAGATTCATAATAGGAAATATTTTCAATTTTAATACTGCGAAGCACTTGGAGTATCGGTGTGTTATTACTTATTATCTAGTTGAAATTGTGATCTTGCATCTGTGTATCTTTAATAAAGTAGAGAACTTTTAGGTATTTTAGCAAAACGGTAGTCTATTTCTTTCATGTAATTTCTGGTCACATTAGCTATAAATCAAAATTTGACTGGTGTTTTGTGAAATTTGGGCAATGCATAAAGGTTGGACAATCTGTTGTAAAATATATTTGTGGTTATTTTAAGTCTTCGATGAACTGCAGTGAAACGTTTTTGCAGGATATTCACAATAGTTTTAAGTTTATGACCGGTAATTTCGGCTGCTCAGGTGGACATTTTTGGACTCTGAACAAATGTTGCAGCAACAAGTTGCTTATTATCCTCAGTATAGATTGTTTTGGGTTGACCAGTTTTTGGAGCATTAAGGACTGAGCCAGTAGCATCGAATTTGTCATGAGTGCGGTAAATGATTTCTCTATTTTGGTGTTGACTACCACATGTTTCAACCCAATTTGCTAAAAGTTTCAGCATTTTGAGATATCCAATACTCTTTTAACACCCATTTTCTTTCATCTGTATTTAAATTATTTGCCATTATGAGTTCTCTGAATTATTCGCCAAGAAAAAAAGAGTAAATAATTGTAGTTAGACAATTGTCAATAATATAGCACAAATGACATAGTTATAATACACAAAACTGTAATAGTTTAACCAATACATACACCTACCCTACACACACACACACACACACAGATATATATATATATATAAACTGTAAACATGCATTTAAACTCCACTTTTACCTTTTTCTTAAAAAAATTTTCATTTTTTGCGAACCTGCAGCAATTGCGTGTTTCGTCTATTAGTATCTAAATTTTGTTCATGTAATCTTTTAAGAAAATGTCTTCTATCTTTTGAGTTTTATATATAAACAAAAAATGAGAAGTTTCAAATTAAGATAATATATTATCAAAGACATGCAGTACGCTGTAAAATTAGATCATGAAAGGGATTAACATTCTGATTGGAAATAAACAAATCAAATTGACACAAACACAGTTCAATAAAATTAATATAACATAATAAAACTGATATAAAATACATAACATTGTTAAAGATTCCTTGGCTTTTTTTCAAGGATGAAGGGGCCACTAAAGAATTTTCAGCAGTCAAGTTTTTGAATTATAGCTAGATGATTGTGAATTCTTAAAACAATTCAAAATAATTAAAAGAAAGAGTCAGTTGAGATTAATTTAATTAAAATAATCAATTAATTAAATTGCTCTAAAATGCAACAAAGTAAATTTTTTAAAAGATGTTTTTTAATTTAATTAATCATCAAGATATAATTTGTACTGATGTGACTCTAAAATAAGTAATTGTAAAAATAAACATTACAAGAATTCTCGGGCAAAAAACCAGAAAAGTAACGTGCTAAATGAAAGTCTATTATAAAGTTTTTTAGCAACCTGCTTACTCTTTGGTTCAAAATTTATTTAATATTTTTTTTGCTTCAAAATTTACTTAATATTATTTGATTCAAAATATGTTTCTTTAGCATATTGCTTTAGTTACGAAATGTTTTTTCTGCTTTCTTACTGAATTATTCTAAGAATGTTTATTTCCACAATTATTTATTTTTGGCTTTGTTGTACTTTTAACTGATTACTTTAATTTTAATCAAATTAATTTACACTTTAATTCGTATTTTGAATTATTTCAGGAGTTCACAGCCATCTAAACAATTCAAAAACATGACTCAGTTGAAAATTTTTCGACTGCTTCTTGAAAATGTCCAAGGAATTTTTAACTATACATTTTATATCAATTTTGTTACAGTATACTGATTTTATTGAATTGTTTTCATTTCAGTTTTGCTTTGCACACACACCACTATTTTTGAAGTTTACAAAATTTATACAAAATTCTGAAGTCTCTTTTATTATTAAGCTTTATGAATTATGGATTGTTGACAAATTATTTATAAAAAATAGTAGCTGCAACAGGTTTCGTGCAGTCCCGTTCAATTTTATGTCATTTTATAAGAGTGCATTTTAGAACTGCAGGTACGATAACACACCATAAAAATTAAATTCCTGAAGTGAAGGCATTTGTGCTTTGGCTTTTCTAAAGTTCAGTTGCCTAAAGCCCTTTTGCAAAAGGCTATTCGAATTTTCACAAATAACAAATTCATGTGGAGTATCAACAGGAAGATTGGTTACCTGTTATATGTGAAACTTAAGGGGGAATGACTCATTATTTGATGGTAAACTAAAATCACACGAAACATTGCACAGCAATGAAATGCAAAATTACTGCAGTTAAAAATCTATGAATTAATTCTAAAAATCACCAGATTATGAAACTATTGCAATATATAATAACTAAAATATCTCAATATCAATGAACTGTTTACATATATTAGAATTTGCTGCTATCAAAAACTACCTTAAGAAATCTCGATTTACCTCTGGGTCATATTGAAATAAGGGCAAAGGAGGATCTGGAGCGACAGGAATTCCTCCATCTAACAAATCGGAAACTTCTACAGGTACCTTGCCCAAAAAAGATTCAATGATGTTAGCTGTTTGTTGAGTTCTGGGTAGGCATGAACAGTACATTTTTGAGAAGTTGACCCTCATATCACGTAAACGACTTCCAGTTTCTGAGGCTTGAATTTCTCCTGTAAATACATTATGCAGTTCTGATATAATTTCAGACACCTAACTCACTGTCTGGAAATAAATTAAGAAGCATATGTACTGGAACAGAAAAAGACACATGAGTTTTTCTGCAGCAAAATATTCTTATACACTGAAAAAATTACTAACGTATGCATACAATTTGTTTTTAAACAAACAGGAATAATTTACACATATTAATAGAAAATTCAACAAAGAAACTAATTTTAATGTTAAACATTTTTTTAACACTAGAGGTGATATATTTCTTCCATATGAAAATTTTGAAAAATACTTTGTTAATATTGCAGGCACTATAACAAGGTTTGATTAAAAAACAACAACAAAAGTCCTAATAAAAATTTGACACAATTTCAAATAATTCAGAATATTAACACGACATTTTCAAATGATTTTATTGTCGAAGCAAGACGTATGCTTTCGTATTCATCAAATGCTAATCTCAGTTTTATACAGTAAATTACCTTTTCACTTTTTGAACATCTTAAAAATATACTTTTCAGGGGTTACAGTTTGGGAAATTTCTGTGTTTAAAGACAAATTTTTTCTTCGCTAACAACTGAAAGTTCAGCATGATCAACAAGACATTTTAATGTAGACAATAACTTAACCTTTAAGTATTAGGTTAAAACATGAAGTACGTAAATTGAAAGTGATGCAGATAGGGAACCGTTAGTAGAAAGAAAATGATTTGTGGAATATAAGGAATTTTGGCAAGCTCTCCAGGTATTTAATAAGTTACCCTTAAAACTTCACCAGTAAGGCTCTGAGAAGGATTTTTTGATCCAAAAACTGCAACATAATATTTCACGTCTTCACAGCATCCAGGCTATCAATGTTCAAGGGTGCTCTACATTCTGTCACAATATCATACATATGAACAAACTTTCAGAAGCAAGATAAAACAGATTTAATCAGTTTTGCCAATAGGGATATATGCATTTTCTAGTTTTAGTCTAAATACCTCAGTTCAAAAGTTTATAATATCAGTTTATTCTGTTTTTGTATAAATAAGTGACTATCGAATTTCGTACACTTTCACTTCTAGCAGAAATTAGTTTTCTGAGATGACACTTGCCAGCTTATTGTTAATTTCTACAAAATCTAAAATTTTTGGATTTGAGAAAGTAAAAAATCCAGAATTCCGATTATATCAGGATAAGAATCAACTCTGTATAACACAATTATTCTTTGCTTCACGAAAAAACCTCTTTAAAATTTTCATACATTCTGCCTGAATTTAAATAACTAAATTTAAACATTGAATTAAACTCCCAAATATTATACAGTTATCTTGGAATGCCAGATAAATTCATTCAATTTTTGAAGTAATATAGAAAAAGTATTACAGTACACTCACGATTAACTGGGTATTGTATAGAAAAATGTTAAACTTGCTTGCTGTTGCAAATGTTGGGAAACTTACTACCATCACAAACTACAAAATTACAACAAAATTTCTATGGAAAATATAAAGAGAAGAATATGTATGGAATAATAGCAGTGATAGATGTCACAGGATTTAAGAACTGCTTTTGCCCATAACAGTATGTATTTTAATGCCACATAATCTGGAACATGTAAATGTTGCTAAATCGTTCATTAAATTGTTAAATTAAGAAATTAATTATGCACCAGCCACTAATCTTCTGTTTCCCACTGACGTGTATTGGAATACAAGAGTAATACAGGATAAAACTGGAAATCTGTAATAATCTCAAATTTGAATCTCTGGACCACCAGAAAACATTTTTTTTTATAATTTGGGTCTTTGACGATTTTTCATAAGCCATGTTAAGAGTCCTGATTCTTAATTTCACACGAAATAAAATACATCCATATTGAAGAAACAATCATTTGTTAACATAAATATGTTCGATCAATAAATTGGATATTGCTTCAACTTTTGGAAGTAATACTGCTTTTTGCACAAATCTTTTTATCTCTTGGATGTAGTCCAGGTTTGGAACAGTTCTAAACTTAACATAGAGTTCTCTGAATAGGTTAGGTTAGGTTATTCAGTTATGGCAAAGCACACGAGGGCTATCTGCCTAAAAGGAGGGATGCCTTCGTGGAGGACTTTCTAAGGGAAACTGGCTCGTATACACATTACACATGGGGAAAACCACAAAAACGCCCATGCAGCCAGCCCATTCGCGGGATTCGAACCTCAGACCGAACTACCAGTGTTCAGCGTCTTTACCGCTCGGCCGCTGGTGGGCCTTCTCTGAATAGGAACATTTATTTTATTGCCTCTTTGCATATGCTCAACATAGCATATAAGGGAGCAGGTGTTTCAACAAGAACAAACAACTGCTGGTGAACATGCAGCATAATATATTTTTTGGAAAAGGACGAGAAAAGAATTAAACATATATGAAATATCGCATTCCAATCATTTGTGTAAAGGAAAGCCCCTATAATGACCAGAGTATTCCATGTTCAAAAGTATGGGGATGTTCACTTCACTTGACTTTCTTGTTTCACAAGCTGAAAGGATAGGGTGAAATGCCAAATTTTATGCACCTTGAGCCTTAAGCACTTTCTCTTTTAAAGGTCTTTATATTAAGGATCAGATGTTCCCACCTTTCCCTTTTCGTAGTTGCTGCTTCAAAACTTGCAATAACTACATTCACAACTGTAAACAAAGCCCTGTGTTGCTTTCGAATATTTTGAATTTTTGCAAAATTACCTGGAGTTGCGTTGCTTTGTTTTACACTAATATTTCAAAAAGGAAAAGAGACCAATTGAAATGCTAAACAGTGTAACACCACTGCACAAAGAATAACAATACAAGGTACTGAAGATAAGAACTATCCTGCAACTTCTTTCCCATTCTTTCAAAAACTCCATACTCTGCACATATTTGCTTTTTGACCTGACAGCTTTTTGTTATTAAAAAAAACTGCTGTAATACTTATAATATATTCGCAAAACATGTTCATACAATAAATCACATTTTCTTAGTAAGGCTGTGAAATTAAGCAAAAAAATAAATAAATAAATAAAAATAAAATAGCAAAGAGGGGTAAATATGAAGCTCTTCATTAAGATTTTCCAGAAATAAATATTTTTGGCAAATTAAGCTCCTATTTCAAACAACTGAAAAATAAGATTACTTGCTAATTTTAATAAACAATGTAAAATGCTATTTGTTTAAATAACTCTCATTTTTAAAACTAAAATACATTATTCCAAAAAATACCTTTGTAACATCTATTTTATTCTGCTGATATTTTTGAAACTGAACTTAATATAAATTAGAGGTACTCAGAAAACACTGTAATACAAATAATCCATAGTAAAATGGCATTATTTTTGGATTAAGCATTTTTTATTTTGATTTCTTGACAGTTTTTTCTATACTCATTACATTTTCATGCATATTTAAATTTTTACTCAGAGTTAAAATTTTTATTCTTTGCAAAGTTGAAATTTTACATAAAAGTAAAATTTCCATACAGTTAAATTTTTAATTATTTCTGTAACATTGTTAAAGTTTTATTTTTTAACCGTTCCTTCCATGGAAAATTTTTTTAAAGATTTTTGGATTTTTTTGATATAGCGTAAACACTAAAAGAAACAAAAACTAATGGAAATTTGACAGTAATATAGATTTTCTGGTTACTGCAACATCTGCATGGTACTTTTCAGTTTACTTACAAAACCATGAATTTTGTTAAGTTAAGAAAATGAGTTCATAAAATCTACAAATAAAACTCAGGTGTTAAAAAAAGAAAAGATATCTAAAAAAGAACAGATAAATCAAAAGGAATAAAATTAGCTATAAAATAAAATAGAGGAATTTTATAACTTTACTATTAAGCTATAATAGAATTCTTGTAAGCACTTTACAAAGACAATTTTATAAGGTAAATTAGAATCATTATTTAAAAAATCATGTATAATTATTTGAAGATAAAACTTATAACCATTACATACAGAAAGAGAATGAAATATTCTGTAATGGAAATGTACATTCTATGTGTATCACCAAGTAATCTGATTCAGAACAACCACAGCACAAAATTTTTATTCCATAAAAAAAAAATATCTAGCAATCTAATCACTAATCAATGCACTTCCCTTTCTTTTGTGAAGTAAATATACCCCTCTAAGGATGAATCAAACTGCAAAGACTACTGATGTGAACAGAATGCGATTTTTTGAGAGGAAAAGCATAAGAGAAAGCACATGCTTTTAATGATCTTATAGTACCAGAGCTCAGAGCCCAAAAGGTTAGTGTAAAGTTCAGTTTGGAGGGGAAAAAACCTTCTACCACAGAAAAAATTGTTACTCCCTTAATCATTGGAGAAGACAAAATAATCAGTGATGAACTTATCATTTGTTTAATAAAACATGGTCACCCCAAGTGTGCAAGGCAGATTTACAGCTAAAATAATAATACTATAAAGTGTTCAATGAGCTTTTGGTCCTTTCTCCATGAAAGGCATTTTGCAACTAAAGGTGCATCAAAGCAAACAGTGCTCTTCCATCTATATCAGCAAACTGCACTCTTCTATCTATAATCCATATATAAGTAGAGAAGGTGAATCCGCAGCTGACTCAGCAGAATCGCAGACTGAATGTCAGTTCCCATTTGCTTTGCTATGACTGTTTGGTTTTTGCAATAGGCTGTTATAAAATTCAACAGTTAGAATGGAAAGCTACAGCGTAACCTTCACAGGTAGTTTATGATGGTCTCTTTGTTAGTAAGAAAAAACAAACACTACATGGATTAATTTAGTTGACTACAGTTAAGTACACTAGGGCTATTTGCCTAAGGGAAGGGATGCCATCGTGGAGGACTTTCTCGGGGAAACCCCCTTATATACATGTTACAAATGGGGAAAACCATGAAAGTGCCCATGCAACCAGCGTATTCACCTGGAACTGAACCCAAGTTACAGCTACTACTGCTCAGCGACTTTATTACTGCCTGGTGTTGGTGGACCAACACTATGAGGACGAATCCATTAAAAATACTAGGATGGAGAAAATTATGTGAATACTTTTAAAATTTTCAAAACCTGGTACTAAAAGGCTATGGGGGAAAATACCCGAGGTCATATGGTAGTCTATATCCAGAACACTTTACAAAACAGTACTATGATACCATGTTAGCTAATCCTTTTCATTCAATTCAGCACTGACACCAGAAGATACTGACTTCTTCTGTTTTCTCAGCTGTTAAAATTCATATAATTGGCCACATTTTATGAGACTTGGATGATTTTTCTCATTCAAGCACACACACCATTTCATACCATACTTGGATGACTCCCATTTTTCAGGCAGTAGCTTTTGAACTTTACAAGATTGTCAAAATTCAGAAACGACATTAATAATGCAGTGATATATGTTATATGCATCTTTTATTAATTACAACAACAGTGAAATGTTCATAAAGATATCACTTAAGTATCACATTGTAAATTATGTAAATATATTACAAACTCCATTAACTAATTTATTAAAACTATAAATTATTAGGAAATATGCATATTGCTTTAAAGGGCTGAGTTTTTTAAGCAAAATTATGTACAAATTTCAGAAGCAAATTAACGATCTCATGTTATATTGAATAACAAAACTTTTAAGAGCTCACAATTTCCTACGCTGCATGTGTTGAGAATACCAATCTACTTTCTCGGAATTTTATTACAAACTTATTCTTTAAAACCAAAAGCAATTCTAAACATAAACAGTGATGCCACTTGCATCAAGGATATTATTTCATTACACTTGCTGCCAGATTTGCTTTGTGGCTACCTAAAGGTGGAGTAATTACGTAACAGCACGAATAGTCAATTTAAGATCTTATGGAATAGCCACATATGCTAGTTCCTGTGGATATATGCCTTCATTAGATAACAAAGTAACACAATGTGGAAAATTGAAAGACTAAGCAATAAATATTTCTGATATCTGTAAATCTTAAAGGAAATAATTTAATTATCCTCACAAGTGATATTATAATAGTTTCCAAATTATCAGAGGGGGAAAAAAACAGTAATTCAGTTTCATAACGCACACTATAGTTAAACAGTAATATCACTCTTAAAAAAAAAAAAAAGGCAGTTTATGTGCATATAATATTAAGTATATCATGGGACAAAGTATATCAATATTAAGCATATCACGGATCATTTAAGTATATCATGGGACAAAGACTTAATACACTCACGTTTGTGAAAATTGCAACACCAAGAAGGAATCGTCATAATTGAATGCAATTTAATACACAGTTGAGTGGTAGTGGTACAAATAAATGATTAAATGTTCAAAGCAAACAAACAAGAACAAGAGATCAGAATCAGTATTTTGTGTGGCCACCACGCGCCGCAATAAGTGCTGCTACACGACGTGGCATGGAGTCAAACAAAGTTTGAATGTCTGACTGAGGAAGAGCATTCCATATCGTTTGTACGCGTACCCAAAGTTCGTCTGCAGACGCAACAGGACGAGGATCACGAGCAAGACGCCGACCAATGACATCCCACACATGTTCAATTGGCGACATATCCGGGGAACACGCAGGCCAAGGAAGAAGCTGTACCTGCTGCGCTGCAAAGAAGGATTTAACAATCCGAGCAGTATGAGGGCGGGCATTGTCCTGTTGAAATACAGCGCCTGGCAAGCTTTGAAGGAAGGGAACAGCTTCGGGCTGTAGAACTTCACGGATATACCGGTTGCTGTTCAGATTGCCCACAATTCGTAGCAATTGAGATCGTCTATGATATGCTATGGCGCCCCAGACCATAACTCCGGGTGTTCGTCCACTGTGGCGTTCGATAATGCACTCCGGAAGGTGGCGTTCACCGGCATAGCGTCTGACACGAATGCGGCCATCATGGTACCACAAATTAAAGCGGGATTCGTCAGAAAACACGACATGCTGCCAATCAGCACGCCAGTCTCTATGCTGATTGGCCCATTGTAGCCGCAGGCGGCGATGGTCGTGCGTTAGGGGGATCCTGTATAAAGGAGTCCGTGCGCGCAGTCCACACTGCAGCAGACGTCTACGAATTGATGAAGCACACAATGAAACACCTGTAGCTATTGACCACAGTGCTGCCAATTGTCTAGAGGAAGCTGTACGGTCCGTCCGCGCCATGCGGACCAGGTGTCTATCATCGCGAGCTGACGTCACATTTCGGGGTCCACTCCCGGATTTCCGAGTTGTCCGACACTCGTCCGTCCACTGCTTCCAAACGCGCATCACTGTGCTGCTGTTACGCTGCACACGAGAGGCTACTGCACGATACGACAATCCAGCTTCACGAAGGCCGATGATTCTCCCTCGTTCAAACTCTGTAAGTTGTTCAAATCTCGCTCTCTTTCGTCGACGAGGCATAAGTACAGATTGAGTTAACGTTTACCACTAGCAGATAACCACCGATAACCATACACGCCTCGCTACAGCCGTCTATTTATTCGGATCCATCAGCCGTTCAGAGGGCGCTGCTCAGCATACGCATGCGCTACGGATTTGCAATTCTAATCATTTGCATATCATGCGCTACTTTGCATTTCCTGAAAATTTCAGCTCACTCGCGTAAGTCCTTCATGGTGTCGCAATTTTCACAAACGTGAGTGTACTTTCAAATACACACACATATTAGAGGTAACTGTCTGTTTTACCCAGAACATATGAACTAAATTGCATAACATGAGAAAATAAAATATTAATCTCATATTTTAATAGTTATAAATTTTAATATACATTAATTTCAGTACAGACCCCAAAACTGAAATTCTACATTATCTAAGATTAACCTTGGAAAATCTATATCATTTAATAAATGGATAATATAATCTTGGATAACACCTATAATACACTGTTAAAATTGTTATGAATACTGCACTCAACAGTTAAGAAGTGGGTGAGTGTTGATACATGAGCATGTCTCACCTTTTCCAACTTCACTTACAGAAGATTTATTATTAATTATGCACATTAGATTTACTGCTTTGTGCCTAGCAATTTCCTAAGTTTTACAAAATTACAGAAATATGCAATAAATTCCTTAATTCTATAAGACCATACAAAATCTAATATCTTGACTAGAAAAATCACAAATTTTATGGATCATTGGCACACTTCTCTGATAAAAGCCCTCATCTTGAATTTCATAAACAGCATGAGAAGGAAGCATGCTATGGCATCATTTGCAAGTGAAAATGTCAACCAACTAATTTGTTGAAGTGAAATATGGTAGACTGGAAAAATAACAGATATACAGTAGAAAGTAAAATGTAGATTTCTTACTTAGGCAGTCTCATTTAAAACAGCACTTTTGGAAAATTAAACAGAATTAAACATCAGACATGATGACATATTTATACCAAGCAACAACCAAACATTCTTAGCAAAGAAATGAAAACCACTATAAGTGTATGTGGTTCTTGCATCATGTATATACACTCAGTTCCAAAAGTTGAGCACGGAGAGGAAAATCCTAATTTCCGGAAGAAAATCATAATTGAAGAGAATGCAATTCGCTGCAGAGGTAGACAGAAGTATGCAAATATGTTAGGTAACAGCGAATTGCGCTTTCATGTCAAGAAATATGCAAAAAAAAAAGCAGTCTTATAAGAAGTCAGCTTTATGAAGGGTTACAGAAGTTGATTGTAAGTGCTGATAGAAGGTGTTTAAAACTTTCGTACAATTTGTTTTCAAGATATACATGTTTCTATGCTTCCAGAAGACGAATGGATGATTCTGAGCGCTGGAGTCCTCCGGAGCGCATTAAAGCAGGACAGTCGATCACAAATGCTGCTCTTTTCTTCGGCGTTCACCATTCCGTAATTTCACGTTTATGGAAACAATTCCAAACCAACAGACAGTTGTCCGAAGGCCTGTAGCCGGTCGCCCAAAGGTTACAACCCCTGCGGAAGATCAATATATTGCTATTGTAGCCAAGCGGAATCGCAAAGCGACCTCCACACGTGTGACATCTATGGTTACAGCATCCATTGGTAAGGCGATATCTGCAGCTACTGTACGCTGAAGATTACATATAAGTGGACTGTACGCCCGGGTACCTCGAGTTTGTGTTCCTCTATCTGTCCAATCAAGAAGGGCACAATTACAGTGGTGGCAGGAACATTTCAATTGGAATGTTTCTGACTGGGGTAATGACTGGGTTTACTGTCGAGTCAAGATTTGCTCTGGAGCCAGATGACAAGTGTATAAGGATATGGCGTGAACAATAAACACGCAATCAGTCCCAAAACTTCACACATTCCGAGGTGGAAGCATTAGGGTGTGGGCAGGGATTTCATTAGGATACCGCACCGACCTGCACATCTTTAAAGGGGGTTCTTGGATGGTTGTCCGGTATCGTGATGAAGTCCTAGAACCCATTGTGAGATTGTTCGCTGCAGCAGTTGGCCCTACTTTTGTTTTGATGGACGATAGCACACGTCCCCATAAAGCTGACATCATTGATGACTACCTGAAAAGTGAAGAGATTGCACGTATAGTGTCGCCAGCATATTTGCCCGACCTTAATCCCATTGAAAATCTTTAGAATGCTCTCAGCCATGCTGTATCTTCACGTTTCCCACCTCCAGCCACTCTTATTGAGCTGAAAACTGCTCTACAAGAAGAATGGTGATTGCTTAATTCTGCGGTGGTTGACCACCTAGTTGAAAGCATGGTCACAAGGTGTAAACTTTGTATACAGATGAAGGGGGATCACATACCGTATTAATATACTTTTTTTTCATTTTATGCTGTTTATTTTCCCTTTATACATAATTCCCTTTAAGTTTCAGTACGTCATTATCTGATAACTTACAAAAATTTAATATTGTTTTCATTTCTGTATATAATTATTGATTTTGTTTTATGCATAAATATATATGGTACTTTCCTGCCAAATTTGTGTCAATCAAAGCAGTATTTGTTGATTTTTTTGCATTTTACATCTTCGTGCTTAACTTTTGGAAGTGAGTATACATTGCACACATACATATATACATAAAAAAGGGACAGGGATTTTCTAAGTTTTTAAGAATAATATGAAAACTTTACTGCCTTAAACATTATTATGACAGAACATGCATTTCCAGTTAGGTTTGACATACTAAGGCAGTAAATTTTATGAAGGTAGATTCAGCACTGTCAAAAGGACTTTATAAATAAAAAATATTCTTTTTTATATGATTCACCATTTAATAATTAAAGGAAAAAATCTTCATTTTCAAGCTTTATATATAAAATTTACAGATATTTGTAATAAGTATTTTCTTTGGACAAGCCACAAAGCTAATAACTAGTGCTGGATAATTTTCATTTTCTCCACAAGAAAATACATACTAAATAAATACTGAATATACATTTCTTACCTGAACTTTATTTTTGAAACTATTGGTCGTAGACATATACTTCCAATCACAAAAATCTTTTAAATGATGCTGATAGTCATACTTCGGCATTTTCAAATTTAAAAAAATTAGCTTGATTAAAATCATGAAACCAAATTTTTTATGTTTTGTCTGGGCTCTACACATATATTTAAGAAAATATTATATTTATTATGTAACTCCTTTACAACAGAAATTGACAGAGATGTTTAACTTTAAAGCTCAATGTTATTAAAGGTCACACACAAACTGAAGAGTAAAATGTTTGCATTTGGATTTAACTAATTATTAGTTCAAGAAAAGATTTCTTGTGTTCATATATTGAGTAATGAGCATTTATTTCTAGACATGTCATTCAGAAAAGTATTGATCAATATAATTTTTTTCAAACAAGAGATCTTATTCTTAGAATCTGAATGCCAGCATGTCTTGCTCTAGAAAACACAGGCGAGCTTCAGTATTGCCAGTGGCATAAACAAGGATATGCACCAAATGCAGCTGCCAAGGGCCCAAGACTTTACATATTAAAATTTAAAATATAGAAAGAAAAAGAAGCAAAAGCAGAGGTTTGAGTAATTATAAATAGAGGCCATATCAGGCTCATTAAATCTCTTATTTCAGCCCCTTAACCTTCGTTTTTTGTGTAATTTGAGATAGAAAGCATCAGGAACTATCTGAAAACGGAGCAGCACAATTATGAGTTGAAAGCAAACTTGGCTACAAAATAAGTTGCACGTTATTCTGACTCCCTGTGACCTAAACGCTTCCAAGAGTTGTTAATGATGAAGGCCATTAGTGATTCTGCACTAATGACAATTTAATGATCAAGCTTATTGTGAAAGCAATTTCTGAGTTTCTAGCATGACAAGATCCGTAAATTTATGAGCCTGTGACAAGGGATATTAAATGGAAGGGCACGACATCAAGACCCTCAGTAATTCATTAGACATCCAGAAAAGGTGACTCCAAAATATTTTTGCATTATTGCCACATCAACTATTTTCTCGTACACAAAAAGTAATTACTTAGTTTAGTGTATAGATTAATAATGCTCCTGCGGATATTGTTTGCTACAATACATTACTGCATTTAAAGTGTAGTGTAATATTGAATAACATTAAAAGAACAAATACCGTATAAGTTGATCCCCTGACTTTTAAGAAAATTTTCAGAAAAACAAATTTGTTGCATAAGCGGCGCTGCTGCCGATGTACTTGATAAAATTAAACTCACACTTTAGTGAATTTTCGATTATATCCATTGTAACACATATTAAAATTTTAAAATACATATAAAATTTTCAAAGAATTTCATTTGAATCCTTCAAATTATGATTCAAAGTCAGAACCTGCAAATAAATCCTGAAATTCTTTTCCAGTCATTAGCGGATTGTCATAAATTTTATCACTCGATTCATCACAGCTAGTGTCATTATCATCACTACATAGACTGCATCATCTTCTGTGCCATCCAAGTTATTGGAAATGAAACACTTTTTGAATGATTTAATTATTTCAGCTGGAATCATGTCCCAAGCATCTTTCACCCACCATGCAATTAAAATTATGTCTGGCTTTCTAATATTGCCACCTTTGGTTTTATTACATAAATCGAATTGTATCCATTCCGTCCAACACTTGCCCATATTTACCTTGAACAGCTTATTTACGCTGACATCCAGTAGCTGTAAAATGGATGTCAGCCCTCCTAGGATCACAGAAAATGTTGTTTTTGAACTCTCTGCATGCTTTTTTACAGCTGAATGATGCGGTCGAAACATATCCCAAATCAAAAGTAAAGGTTTCCATTAAAATGCACGTGGTTTTTTGCACCATGCTTTGAAACCAATCAATCGTTAGGATGTCGTCCGTCCAACCATTTTTCTGGGCATGAACAAGAACACTTGCCGGAAATGCTGACGTTTTTCACTTGAAAATAATCATGGGAGGCAACTTATTGGAAAGAATAAATAAAAATTTTGTGTTTTTTCTGTATGAACAATATATTTAATAATCAAGTTCGGCAACGTGTACTCAATCGGCGGACCCCCTTTTTTTTTAAAGTTCCGAGTATATGTCAACCCCTACTTCGAAGTTTGCTTTTTTTCGTAACATTATCGACTTATACGGGGTATATAAGGTAAATAAAACATTTTAAATTACTTTCTTTCTCTTTAAAAATCTAGTTTCATCTTTTTCCCCTAATTAACTAGAATAGCTGATTCAGGAATTTTTAAGAGGCACAGTAATTTTAGTACACATTTAAATAATTATTGAAAAAATAATTTTATGAAAATTACCCTTTTTTTCTAAATAGCAACTACAATTTTTTAATAACGAAATCCTGTTCAATATGATAATTAAGAATCAAGGAAAATATAATTTAAAACTTTTTCTTACGCCAATCAATGCATTATAATGACCTCTTGTTCCCAAGAGAAAAAGAATATTATGATGTGTGGCCATTATAGCAAAAATTGCTTTAATACATGATTGGGGCGTGTCCATGATCAATACATGATTGTATGATTGGTCACTGTTATAGAAAAGTCACTGATATGAATATTGACTGTATTAATAATTTCAGCTTGCCTGTCTTAGAAGCAAGATACCCAGATATCCCTTTCGAAAATTAGAGAAGAGTTAAAGTTTCAACATTCAACTATTTGGATAAACACTACAGGTTTTCCTAAAAGATGAAAAGAACTAAGAAGATTTTTTTTTAAATCAAATACAGTAGCATTGCTTTATGTGATCACGGTTACTGTTATTATTCAGATATTTATTATTATTATTATTATTGAATTCTCGCTTGTTTGTACACAAAAATATAGAAAATACTTTGCTTACCGTGATCAACAATTTGATTAATATGATCAAAAAATTACAGAATACTTTTTTTTAAATTTAAGTAAAGTTGCTATATACAGACAAAATAGAATATATAAACTGGCAAGGGACAGAGAAATTTCGCCAAGTAAGGGATTAAATCACCATCAGCTTGCTTTCAACTTTAATTAACCATTAAAAAAACATAACATTTTGAAAAGCTCTATCAATTTTGAGAGCAGACAGACTCATGTCCCTCCATTTTCTTGCTCCCCCTCCCAAAAAAACCATCAACCACACAGAGTCGCAGCTATGGTTTGCTGTGCCCGGGGATAACTGAATATTTACCAGTTTAAAAAGATTGGAAAATATTTCATTCTAAAATTATGTGACACCAGTTTGACCATCACCCTGGATGCTGCACCAGAGGATAAAAATCCCTCCTTGCCCCCCCCATAGTTATGTTACTGCTACTAAGGTAGCTTTCTTTGACTAATTTTTGATTTTACATTGGCATGATCTCTTTGAACAAAGGATACCTTCCAAGTATTAAGATATAGGTCAAGCAATGGTTGAATAATTTCCAGAAATGCTATGAATGATTCATAAATGAACTTTTGAATTAAAGACAATGTAAACAGTTCATTAACAGATTTTTTCCTTTCCTAATTAAAATGCTGTGAAAATACCCGTTTACATATTTCTGGTTCTATTTATATTAAATTAGTTAAATTCCATTTTTATTTTGAAAGGCATTCTTTTCTCATCTTTTAATGTAATCATTCAGGTAATAGCTGTGGACAAATGTAATCACATTCAGCGGTGCCTACTGTAATTCATGTTTAAGTAGTACTTTAATAGCTTAAGAAGGTTTGCATAGTTTAGAAAAAATTAGCATAGTTCCTTTAGTTTGGTTAATTTTCATAAATATTTAGAGAATTTCATTTAATAATTAATTGATTGTATAATTAATGTTCATCTGATATTAAAGTTTGGTATTTTTATATTAATCTTCTGATGGCCATGAACAAGCTCAACTCGCACTCCAGTTACGCACCAAAGTGGGTGTAAATAAATCAGCTCGCATTATAGATTTTTGACTGACAGATATTGCACATTTTTAGGAAGACAGAATTGTTTAAGTCTTGCAACCACAGAAGAGTTAATGAAAAATTATGACAAATGTTCTTAGAAATGTGTTTTACAAATGAAACGGAAACCTTTTGTTTCATTTTTATAAATTACAATCATAAAACTTTTCTGAAAGTTTAAAGTTTCTCAGGATTTTCGAGTAAAATACAATAACTACTCAGATCCCTAAATTGAAAACACCTTCAAAAACAAACAAGTAACTTGCCTGTTCTACATACTCTATATGAAAACTTCTGCATCCAGTCTAAGAATTTCATGTTAAATGAAAAATCAGGTAGCTTAACTATTTTTGAATTTCGCTTAATAGTTTGTAACTAATGTTATGCGTTTTTGGATCTTAAAGTATTTTCGCACATAATAACAGTTTACCGAAGTATATTGAGGAAGACTGTATGCTTCAAAAGATAACTGAAATCCTTATTGTAGATGCATTTATTTTAACATTGGCTTTTATATATTAAATGATAGAAAGCATAAACTAAGATTTTGTTGCGATAATAGGTATTTAAAACAAATTTGTATTTGATGAAAAGTATGGTCAAAGTTCTTAACTTTGAATTGAAAGTTCTTAACTGCAGCTGTATTTAATTTAAAAGCTTAAAAAAATACAAACTCCTCTCAAAATTCTGCACTTTATAGAAACTGTACAGATAATGCATTATGACCATCTCATCTGATAATTCCAACATATGAATTTTCCTGAGGCAAGGAAAATAGGGGGATGTGCTGTCGGTGTAATCTTTGAAAGGCTAAATGCACTTCAAGCAACATCAGCAGCAAGGGGCTATTAATGAATATGAATTAATACGAATTGATGAAAATAATTGCAGTTTTATTTTAAATGAAATATTTGACAGCAGTAGAATTGCATTTGATACCCCATTATGAAAATGGGAAAACGTTTTCATATGTTGCAGAATTCTGAGAAAGTATGTTCACGTTGCTTTTGCTCGAATACTAACTCTCCGGATTGTGTTCCAGTTTTAGAAAATAACTGATTCCACATGTGTGCTTTATTTTAGTGGCAATGGTTACTGCCATTAAAAAGTGGGACAAAGAATTCTTTAGCCTCTGTGTTCTAAATCAGTACTGTAAGATACTAAGTGAGTTAAGTTGGAAGAAGTGTTCCAGTTTTGGGAATTTTACAGAAGAGTATGAAACTTTTCATTTAATTAAAATATATTGAATGTTTTACTTAATGCAGGCTGTAAAAAATGTTATATTTTACTACCTATGCAATCCTCTAAATCACTGGGCAGTCAACTGAATGCACACATTTAGAATCAATATTTGAGGAAATTACTCAGCAGAAACTTTTTTCGGGCACTATTTGTTAGTTATTTAACAAATTAAAACACAGTTTTCCTGTTTCCATATCTCGTGACAAAACTCAAAAGTAGATATTCAGCCTGCTTTCAAGGTGTCAACTTCCCAAGAAAAATACTTGAAAATTTCTTTCAGAAAAACTGACTTCATACAAGAACAAACATCAAGGTATTCAAATTTTTCTATTCTTAGGAATCAAACACAAGATGCAGTTAAGAACTTCCAGCAAGTTTTTTAGTCAGCTTTCAATTTTCGGCATGTTGGCTTTCTGGAAAGTTTTCATTAGAAAGTCCTGCATGAAAATATTTTTCCTCTTAGATAGCCTTCATGTGTGTAACAAATAACCCAATCTAGTTTTACTCAGCCACCAGTTGCTATGCAACTAATCAACAAATGATCAGTAAAATGAACAAGAAATGTATAAAAGTTTATTATAACAAATACAAATTATTTAAATTTGGCAAAGCACATGAAGACTATCTTCCAAAGGTGAGAAATGCCATCATGGAGGATTTTCTAAGAGAAACTGGCTCATATTAAAGTTACACATGAGAAAACCACAAAAACTAACTGTGCAGCCACATCGCTGGCTTGGGATCAAACCTGAGTCAAACAATCTTATCCACGATATTCACTGGTCTTAATCACTCGAAATACATACTACTCGTATTTTAATCTGGTTAAGCTATTGTTTGCAAAGAATTTGATCTCCTCCAAACTCCACCCATGATTTTATTGTAATCTAACATAACTTGGTTTTACGTTTTCTTAGTTTTGTAATTTAGTTTTCCTGTATCAGCTAACTCCAAGTTATGCATTGTTAGCAACATTATAAATTTTTTAACCTTTCCATTTTATGGAACAAATATTTTTGCTTTGGAGTATAGTAGCTTTATCTCATTCTAATTTTACACTTTTTAAAGTTTTAGGCATTCCTTTTCTATTGATTCTTGGCATACCACAAACATTTGTTTTCAGTTTGTATAATTTACTATATAAATCAAGGTTACTATACCAAGTGTCAATATATAAATTTATTACAATATACTATTCAATATATAACAATTTATTTTCTGCCATCATATCTAAAACAATTTTCATGCTTGCTATCCCTTCTCCACACTTATTCTTTCTTATATATGTCCTAAAATTATCTATATATTTTATTCAAAAATCGGATAGTTTGTAGAATTTTTGCATCAACTTTTTTTTTTTAAAATTTTTTTTAGATCCTTTCAAAAGTTCATGAACAGGAGCTTGAGTTTCTGTGGCATTTTTTATGTAGTTACAACAGAAATTGATCATTCCTAAGAAAGAATGAAGTTCGTGTATAGTTTCTGGCAATGAACATTCTTTAACATTTTGAAGTAGAGGGTTTGAGCCTTCAGCAGATATTTGATAGCCTAAAAAGTCTATTATTATCCCTTAAACTGATTTGCTAATATTAATTCAAAGACCATATTTATCTAAATGTTGGGAAGCTGTTTTAAGATGTAAACTACGTTCTCCCTTGCAAGAAGAGGCAATCAACACATCATCCAAATTTGGAAACAGAAAGTCTAGGCCATAAAAAACTTGACTGATGAACATCAGAAAGGTTGCAGGGGCATTTTCGAGACCAAAACATTGAATTATATTGATTGGTAAAGACCAAAAGGTGTGATGATTATAGTTTTTTCTTTATCTTCGTCTGCTACTGGAATGTGAAAATATGCCTTAAAAAGGTCAATTTTAGAAAATATAGTTTATGAGTTAAAATATGTTGAAAACCTTGAATTCAAGGAATGGGATAATGATCAGGTATATTTAAATCAACCAGTCTTCCATAATCACCACATGAGCAGAAAGAACCATCTCTTATTATCACTATGTGTAGGGACTTACCTGTTCTGAACTAGAAGGACTAATGTTATTATCTAGCATATATTTGAATTATCTTTCAGCTATTTCCAACCGTTTAGGATATAATTGTCTTGCTTTACAATTTACGGGTTGTCTTTGAGTTACAATATGATGTTCCACATTTTGTTTTACAGTAGAAAAAAGAAATTTTTTTTTTTTTATACTGGTATACATAGCAAATAAATCAGAATATTTACATAAGCTGCTTGTTGTATTCACACTTTCATTAATAGAGATGGGTGCAATGTCACCATAAACTGCAAGGTTCGTTACACCATCAATTAACCTTTTATGCTTTAAATCAATCAATTAATTGAACTTATTCAAAAAATCTGCACCTAATATGGGTTTATTAGTTTTTGCGACAACAAATGGGAATTGAAATTCTGGGTGCAAACCAAGATCAAGAATTAAAACTTCTGTACCAAAAATATTGATTTCAGCATTATTTACAGTATATAATTTATAGTCACTAATTAGAAGTGTGAGGAACAAGCTTAGGTCTGCTCCACTGTCAAACAGAAAATGTAAACACATTTTTTTGTCTGTGATAAATAAGCAGAATTAGGGCAATTTTCTTTATTTACAGCAGAAGAGTCTGCCGCTAATTCTGCTGATTTTTGTTTTCCGATGGGCTGTTCCTCCATGCACAGGCATCTTTGCATCTATTAGGAAAATACTTTTTCTGAAAACGAAAATGAAAATAACAGTATTTGCCATTAGGATTACAATGGTTGCGAGAATTACTTCGATCATTAGAAGATTGACCACTATTTCTTGAGGATAAGAATTCCTTGTCACACTCAATTGCTAGTTTATTATTCAAAGCTGCAATTTGTTGTCATAACTCAGTAATGGCATCTTCTCCTGGGGAAAAAATAATGCTGGCACAGTATAGTTCTTGTTTCGGTTGCATTTTGATGATACTAGGCCATTAGTGCCAGTTTCTCAATGTCTTCATCATTAATGATTAAAATATTGTCCACAGAATCCGGCGTTTTCTGCAGAAATAATGTTTTATTATTCGAAAATGTCGAATTCGAAATGCCATCAGTAGCAAGATTTCGCATTTTTTATAAAAGTTGACTAGGTTTACTATCTTCCAAGTCTATGCCTGTAAGCAGTCTCTGTAGACGTTTATTTTTGCTCTCTTTAAAAGTGTTCAGAAGACGTTCTTTAGCAGCAGTATAGTTTGTTTTGCTATTGTGACTTATAATGTCCTACAAACTTTCAACAAATTTTGCTTCCAATTGTGAAACGAATCCTTGGCAGTTATTCCACAAATAGAAAACTGCGCTTCTACTTGATAAAACCATATTTCTGGCTTTTCAGCCCAAAAAGAAGGTATTTTCACACTTACCCGTGCTATTTCTTCTTTTATCACCGATTCTTCAGGTTCTGTCATTTTTATTAATAATTCTGCGTCACCAAGAATGTTGCCGCTTGCAAATTTTTTTTTGTTCTTTTTTATAAAATTTAAACGGCCCAAAAAAAAAAGCAAGAATCAATTTTCATATTATAACATCTTTTTCTCTCTAGCGCTCGGTTTTTACATTTTACTAAAAAAAAGTAATTCTTTGGTGATTTCAGTCATGAAAACACTTCTGTATCTCTAGAATATATATTTTTCATATCTTTTTATTTGTTGCTATGCGATGTGTGAAGTGAAAGCAGTAGTAATTATTAGTGCTTTTGTTTTCCATCAATAGGTGTCATTAGCAAAATAATGTCTTGGCAGCTGGAGTCTGTAGCCTAGAAGTCAAATAACTATTTTGCGTCTAACAAAATTTTTGTTACTGAATAAAATCAAAATTCAACTCAATACGGATTTTGTTTTGAAAAGCTCCAGCGTTTGTCTCTTGAATGCAAAATGTTCTAAATGAAAATTCTGAATAAGTTAAAAAGGTTAGAGATTTTATGTCACCGGTCTAAAGACAGGTCATGTCAGAAGGATTGCCATTGAAAACATGACATGGATGAGATAGAATAATAATAATAATAAAAACTTGTCGGTTAACTTTTATGACTGCACTAATTGGTAAATGGTGATTCCAGCAATACTAGAGTTGTATAATCACCGTTTCTTCAGGAATGTATTTTACGAACAGCAAAAGAAAACAATAACATTCCTCTTCAAAAAAAATTTAACTGACACTTGTAGTAGATGAAGTATTCAAGATTGTGATATTCCAATTGCTCTTTGAAATTAGAATAATTATATTACTTAAAATAAGAGCATAAATAAATAAAGTGAATGTCTGGCTACTGTTGTATACAATTTAGGTGAAAGATTAAAAAAAGTATCTTAATCCTGAAACAGAATTTTTTTCTCCAGAAAATTCTCCATTAGTAGCATGCATTTCATTTGAAAACAAAACGATAATTGCTTTGTCAGGAAACTGCAGTAACCCAGCAAGATGAAAAACAACTAGAGCACTTCCCATCCTCTAATGCCTGGAGCTTCAAACTGGATTGAAAGGTCAGACCGACCATTTCTCTACTGACAAAAGGACCACAGATCAGCTCACATGCAGCTACTTTTCTAGTGGACATGAAAAATTTAACTGAACTTCCGATTTCTCAGAATCTAACTCTTTCCTCCCTCCTGCTGCTAGGTTAACAAAAGAAAATCTAGTATGAGCAGCATTTTACTCCAAATAAATACCTTAAGGCTTTATTTGTTCTTATTTTTAGTCACACAGAAAAATGCAAGCCACCCTAACCACTCAAGGGCTGACTGTGTAGATATGGCTAATGTTAATCAATATACTGCCATTGACCATGTGATTCCCTAACCAGCAGGTGTTTAAAAGCGATACTGGAGCCTCAGTTATTTGGAAGAAAAATAATTTTTATGGCACACTTGTACTTCTTACTTGAATATTACATTCTGGACTCCTAGACTTCATAATGCAAAAAATTTTTTAAAAAAATTGGCTGGTGATCTAGATGGCCGGATATTAAATCATTTCGGATATCGGACATCTGGATTTCAGACTTTGTACTGCATAATGTGAATACAAAGTGTGATAAAACATAATAATCACTTGGCAGCAATATATAGATGAAAGTAGATGAAATTAAATAAAATTACAGCCAAGAGAAATAATCAAAATAAACACACACTTGTCAATACAAATTTTAAACACACTTAGCTATCACTATACTTTTGGATTAAATTTTAAGATATTGTAGAAGCATTAAAACTGCATGTAAGTTTCAGTAACAAAACCAAATACCTGTTCAGAATTTACAAACTAGCTTCATTAAAATAATTATAATTAATAAAGTAATGAAACAATTTTTACTATTCCAACAGCATGTGTAAAGCACCATTTCTAAATGTCATTGCTCTGGCACACTGTAATTTTACCTTTTTCAACAAGATGGAATTCTGATAAAACCATAGTCGTGTTCCCTCATTTTGTAACAAGTCCCAAAAAATGCCACAAAGCACTATATATAATTAAACTAGGATAAGCAAAATCTGAATAGAGTAAGAAAAACTGAGAAGTAAAGAAAAATTTCACTCACCAAAAGTTTTGTAAAATAACTAATACTATATGTAGCAAGATGAGAGTTGTGTACAAAATGCGACAATTATTTATACCCTCCTCCCCCACCCCGAAAAAGTTTTGAAATGTAATTCAAATTAAGAAATAAAAACAAAGAAGTTTTTATTGAAATTTATTAGCAAATGCTGCATATTCCAGCTTGAAATCACATGGTTGTGATCGAGAATTAGATGGTGTATGTCTGCTTGAAAATTATAGCCTAAGACAAAATATTTATATTCGGTAATACAATAAACTAAGTTATATAGCTTTTGCTTTTCTGATTTTTCCAGATCAAACCAAGAGGAAGAGAAAAACAATGCTTCAGTTATCTCATTTGCATGCCGCTCCATATTACAAAAATTTTGCTCTTGATAAAAGCTCACATGGAAAATATCTTCTCATAATCGTGTTATGCTTAAAAATACAAGCATTTTGTACTTAGGCCAAGAAACCAATTTTTCAACAAAGCTAATATCTATTGGTGTTTGATTTTCCAACTGCTATTTTATCTGCCCATCTTTCTTAAAATGAATGCAGTCCTTGAATCCCTTCTCTACTTATCTGTTATGGTGCTTTACGGAAAATATGTACATTACTTGTTAGGAAAACAGGGATATAAGACACTTGGATTTTATCTGTCAGTTAGTTTTAAATCAAAATTAGGATGCTGATGAAGAATTTCAAAAGTTATACTATCACCATTAAGTTTCAAACTTACTTTAAATATTTGATACATTCTATATGAAAGTAATAATGAACACAAAAGTGAAACTTCATCAATATATGATTATTTAAATGAAGTTCAGAAAAAACTCACTGAGAAATTTTAATCCCAAACTTAAAAAATTTAATGGCATAAGCATGTGAAGTATTGACATAAGTTTGAAATGAATGTAAGTTACATGAAAAAATAAAACCATAATGTAGGCTGTTTTATATCCTTTTCTTTTTTAAAACTTTTAATTAAAATTGCAGCTTTAAACTTTCATAAAAACTCTGAAAGCCATTATTTGAAACATACATTCAACTGTTCTATATTGGTATATATTATTAATACGTTTTCTCTTAACACTGTACCTGAACTGGTTACAATAAGCATGGCAAATGCAGAATTACTGCACAATTAAATTAGCTTTCCTGGACAATGTCAGAAACAGAATATCAATATGAATTTTTAGATACATCAGAGAACCTATGTCATAGCTATTATCTAGATGAAAAGTTAATGGTACTCACCTAAAGCAGTTAAAGCCCTTGGTCGCTTGACAGTAGATGCATAATGAGATTGTGCAGATCTTATCATAATAATGTTGTTTTTAAACCTCGATGGAAAAACTTTTTCTTCTTGTACAGGACTAAATTTTACACAAAAAAAGATTATTTAAACATAAGAGCGAAACATGGAAATTCACACATAACGCATTGCAAAAATAATCACTTTTTTTGCTAGTGCAAGATCAAATGTACACAAGTGTGTAAATATTCTGTTTCACAAAACAAACCATGCAAAACATCATGATTCATTATTTCCTGATTTCTTTTTCCTTTCTGTTGAGCCGATTTCTTACTTATAAACAGGTACGGAATTTACAATTTAACAAATGCTAAATGATGTTAAAGCTATTATCATATTGCTTCAATACAGAGGAATTATTGATAAAATGACTTTGTTCTAATTATAACCAATAGAAATTAAATGTTGGTCTAACATTAAAATAACGCTGTCACCTACAATATTGTTTGAGAACAAAAGGATTCTAAACTGAAACACAACTTGTAGGTTTATGCGTTCTTATATATAACGTTGTTTGATTTCGATATATGTGCTGCCCAAAGTTACACTCACTTAAGTTATGTAAAATGCAACTTCAAATAAGCCATAGTATAACTGTGAACTAGAACAAATATGTGTGTGAGGTATATGATGTTTTCATAGCTCATCCTGAAGTTAAAATCATTAAAACAGACAAAAGTGTATTCACTAAAACCAGACGCAGTACTCTGATTATTGACCCAATCCTGAGAAGAATCACCACGCAACATGTATGTCACCAAAAAGTTTTATGAAAATGTGCTTCAACTCACAAATGGTTGTGCACGCACCATACTAGTGCAGAATTCGGCTTCTGAAATTTGATGGCCATCTTCATGGCTGGTGTTTGTTGTGTAAGTACGTGCAAATTTTTTTTCTTTTAATGAACCAAAATGCTGCTGTGGAGTTTACCTGCTAATGAAAAAGAAAGGTGTTGCATACCTAAAAGAAACATTCACATACTAGAAATACTAAAAATTATATAAAACAACAAAAAATTAACAAATTAAAAACAGCTGAACAGTATCTATTGGCTGCAAAAATGTAAACATTGTCAGAATTTATTTTCATCATTATTTTTAAAGTAATAAAATATGTATAAAATGGTGCATTTAACAACTTTTTATTTATCTCCAAAGTTACATTATTATAGAAATTTTGCAACTGGAAAAACTGGTTCTTTAGGTGACTGTAATTATAGCCTTTTCCGAATTTGTGAAATTCCCCGACTTTAACCTTCCAGCATGCACGCATGGTATTTTTTACATCCGTTATTTCACCGTTTCGTCACGAAAAACGACAGAAATTAGTGAATATTGATAATAAATTTGTTAAGAAATAAAATATTAACCTTGTTATTGCAAAATACAAATGATAGCACATTCAAATATAAGTACATTATTTTTAAGTTCTCGTGTTAGTCAGATGGAAATGCAATGATGTACTTCATTATACAAAATTTAAAATTTATTATTTAATAATTGTATTTTAAAATCGAAGCTAATTTTAATGTTCATCAAACGCAAGTATAGACAAATAAGAAAAGAAAATACACTCACCTTGGTAAGAAAAAACGTAAGTTTAGCCTTACTTACTTCTGCAAGGAAATTTACATCTTACTAGTTAAATAAACTCACTTTAAACTAACTTTAATTTTAACAATTTTATTTATTTCTAAAAAATAAAAATAAAAGAAAATAAGGAATGGTAATACTAGGGATATAATAGCTCAAATTGCTATTTTTCTCATATCCAAAGGTTTCCTTATCTTCAGATAATTCTTAAAAAATGCGAGCAAAATTAGCTGGTTTTACATATTTTTTTGCCATGAAAACCGATATAAAAATAACAGAGCCAAATGCATACAAATTAAAATTATACAAGGCAATTAATAACACAAAATTACAAAATATTTGAGAAAAAAGATATTTCCCGAATTTTCACCCATGGCCATGTGCGTGTCGTACCTTTTACGAAAAGGGTGCCACATAGCACAAAAGCCCAGTAAAAAAAAGAAAAGTGAAATTACGTCCTTTGGCACATTCCATGATGTGGGAAAGGGTAGAATGGAGAAATAGAAATGATCTTCAGACATCTCAGCTTCGACATGTGAAAATGGGCATTAAAGACTGAATTTGTCGTAAATTTTGAGCAAATGCTCCTGCTGGTAGGTTAAAACACATCAGTGTGTACATAGGAGTACAATGGCAGAAAAAAAGGTCTTCTTATGAATGTTACTTGCATTTTTAATTTAGTTAATTTCCTGCTGTATTATGCAGTTTTCAGTGCCCCCAACATTTTTTAAAATGGCTACAGTTTTTGACATTTGAAGTTGATGAAAAATTAATTTCCAACTTTGTGGGAGGTTGAGCCATCAGAGAGTACCATCGCTGAAACAAATAAAACCTTATTCATCAAAAGAAAAAACAATACTAGTCATTTTCACCCACTTCAATAAGTTTTTTAAGAACTGTGAAGCAAGTGAACATTTCTTTGCTAGACTCCGTCTCAAAAATAAGCAAAAAACAGAAAAATAATAATGAAATGAAAACAATATATTGAGATTTTCACAGGTTGTGAAACAATAGAGGCAATACCACACAAAACAGCACTTGTTTTTCAAATAAGCAGTATAAGCAATAATGTCCCTAACTTGTGCTACAAAATGTTCAGCTGAAAACATTCATCAGTAGGGCATGTGACCACCTGTACTGGAGATGCAGGCTCAACAGCGACGATTCATAGCTGCAACCAGGTCATCAATAGCACTTTGCAGGATCTGTGCCCATTGTTGAAGACATGTTGTCAAGTCATTATAGTTTCGGGGAGGATTGCAGAGAGTAGAAAGACATCTCCTGAGCATGCCCAAATACGCTCTATTGGGTTCAAGTTGGCAAATACGCTGGCCATTCCATTCAAAGTAGTGTTTCAGATTTCACATACTGGTTGACAATGCAAGCTCTATATATTCATGCATTATCGTTATTAATATGGCATCAGGACCAATGGCTGCTAGGTGTGCATGAACATATGGTTCGAGAATTGCATCCTGATAAATAACTGCTGTCATTGACCTGGGAGGTAAGCCGTGGAGATCAGTTCAGCCGCTGACTGATATCCCTGCTCAAACTATCACACTAGCACAACTTAGCTGTCTCTTTCAGCGATACCCTGATCTTGAGATTTCCTGGGATTCTCCAGACCCCTGGACATTGGGAACCATTGTTTATACAGAATCAAGACTCATCAGTACATTGGCCCATTGACGCAGTGTCCAATGGGTATGATCCAAAGCCCATTGTAACCAAACTCTTATGACACTGCACACAAACCGATGGTCGTCTGGAATAAGATGAGTTTCATGAAGACATATACAAATACTTTGTCGACATATCACTATTCCTGCAAGTTAATGGGTTGAACTTGTCCGACAATGCCGAGCTTGCAGACACAGATAACGGTCTTCACACATGTTTGTAACTCTACGACGTCCACTACAGGGTCTTTATGACACTGCATGTTCATTTTGACAGTGATTTCACAAGCGGCTGATGATCAAACAGTTGACATTTACGGCTAGTGCAACCTCCGACAGTTATTGCCCAGGATGGATCTGCCTGATTGCATACCAGCATATATTTTCACTCAAATGCCATCAATGACTCATTTTCATAAATTTGAAGGAAAGAAATTAGCACTGAACAAAGGTAACATACGACACAATGAAAGAAATATAAACTGCTGAAATGAACCTTTTTTATATCCATCACATTACACAGCACTATGCATGGTTATGGATATAATGCATTTGTATTTCAATGCAATACACTGCCCCCCAAAAAAGGGGGACAGTAGTATATCTCCCATTCTATTGGGCTGATTGATGAAATTCAACTTCCATTTTTCGTCTCAAAAGTGCAACTTAGGATATATGCACTGGATATATATATTAAGGAAAAATCACAAAAATAGTGATAACTGCCTCAAAAATAAGCCAAACCATGTAAAATTTGAATATGTTGCCAAGCAAGAGTAGCTGAGTAAAACTGCAATATGCAAATTAATGGCGCTGCACTCGGAATACGTCATCTGCGACGAGTATAAAAGTCCATGTTTGAGAGCAAGTCCACATATGTCACTGTGATAGTGACATCAGATATCTCAGGTAGCCAATTTGTAACCATGATCTTCAGGCATCACTTGCCTGCAGAACTACGATGGAGAGCCATTGGGAGATTAGAGGCAGGATAAAGTCAAGCAGAAGTGGCCAGATGGCTAAATGTGAGTCCTTCTGTGGTTCATAGACTTTGGAGGCAATTTCAAACCAGATTCGGAATCTAGGAGGTTCAGCCAAGAATGGCCAACTGCTACGACAAGCGCCAATGACCGATATTTGACATTATGTGCATGCAGAAATAGAACCGCTATTCCGACTCTTCTTAGATACTCCTCTGCTGCAGCCACTGGAAGGCTGGTGTCAACGTCAGCTGTGCGTAGAAGGCTTCACGAAGGTCGCCTGTATGTGAGGTGACGAGCCATTTAAGTGCTGCTCACGTCACACCATAGAAGGGACCATTTGCAGTGAGCACAACAACATTCCCACTGGACACCTGATCAATGGAGGGCTGTTTTCTTTACAGATGAGTCCAGGTTTAGTCTAGAAAACGACAGTTGGCATTATTTGATATGGAGAGAACCTAGAACCCGTTATCATCCGTCAAACATGCGTGAAAGAGATGCATACGGAAGAGGCAGTGTCTGTGTTTGGGGTAGCATCTCTTTGGGTGGACGCACAGACCTCCATGTCTTTCCAAGGGGAACCGTGAATGCTCAGGTTTATAGAGATGACATCATTGATGCTTATGTGCACCCATATGCCAGGGCAATAGGTCACGCTTTCCTGTTACAGGACAACACAAGATCACACAGGGCTCTGCATTTTAGATAATTATCTTCAACAGGAAACAATTATGCACATGGAGTGACCAGCTCGATCCCCGGACTTGAATCCTATCGAGCACGTTTGGGATGCTTTAAGGAGACGTCTAGCTGCTGTCAATCCGCCCCCTCAGACCCTTGTTGCACTTGCAACTGTTTTGCAAGAGCAATGGCTTTCGCTTCCTATGGAATTGATAGACTGCATAACTGAAAGCATCACACATTGCTTATGTGCTGTATTGCTTCTAGAGGTGATCACATTCCCTATTGAAGGTACTTTTCCTATAGCAAACTGACACCTTTGATTTGTTCATTTTATACATGTGCTAACTTCTATACTACCATAATTGTCTGGTAATTTCTTTTTATGTTATTTGATACCTTACTATGTGTTGTATACTGTGGGTAAGTTTTATAAAATTCTACATGTAACGTTTACAGTAAGCGGGATTTTTCCTTAATTTATGATAGCCAGAGTATTAGATTTATATGTAGCTCTGTTTTTTAATATAGGTAGTTTGACACGGAATCGAACTTCTTCTGAAATGACATGCCATTTTTCTTCGATATTTCGATTTTAGAACTCGAATTATGCCAAACTGCTACGTTTTGTAAAAATCGCTCAAGTAGTTTTTAAAAAATTAGCTTTCAAAATTTTAGCTTCTCAATGCTAATTGAATTTGATATATATTTATTAATATCTCCTTTTTTATTTAAACTTACTTGATTCCTTCTTCCAGAATTTGAAATTTAGGATCATTCCAAATAAAATTTGCCCATTTTTTATGATTTAGTTTTAAAATTTTTATTTTAAAATCTTTCAAAATAATTTTGAATTATAAGCTATAAAATTTTTACTATCACCTTAAAGTAGGTTATTTCTAAGCATACCTGCCAAAAATTAGAGTTTTTAATTAAAAATTTCCTAGGATATATGTGAATTTACATAGTGGCGCATTTTGAAATTTGGCATATTTGTTATAAGCAATAACTCCAAATGTGGTTTTTCGCACTTTGTTAAAATTATTTGAAATAATGAATGAGGACTTCTTTCCTGCTTGTTTACAATGATAAAAAGGAAAGGAAAATAAGATGCTATAAATTAAGAAAATCGCCAAGTGAATTATTCTCAGCGCGAACTGAAAAAAATGCGACAATATAAATTTTTGAATTTCTCCGTAAACTTCGTACCAAATTTTACAAAATTTAATATTTATTCATAATTTGAGTCATAGAATTGAAATATGGGAACAATTTGGTATGCCATTTCAGAAAAAGTCCGATTTTGTGTTAAAATACATATATTAGAACAAAGCTATATATATAAATCTAATACATATCCTAAGTCGTGCTTTCGAGACATGAAAAACGCAAATTTCGTCAATCGGCCCAGTACAAGGGAGATACACAACTGTCCCATTTTTATTTTTGCGCAGTGTACATATGTAAATTTCATTGTTGTAACCTTTCTTCTTCTCAAGTTATGCTGATTTTACTGCTTGTTGCTTAGTTTTTGAGATAGTTTATATCATTCCGCTTAGATATTAATACCCCACGACTGAAGGAAGAAATTTTCTCAATTGTTGGACAGAATGTAAACTTCTGGATATGTGCACTTCGCAGTGAATCATGCACATAATTTTGGGAACCCAAACAATGGCTGTCATACTCAAATAGTTCAGCACTTGTAATACAATGCAAAATGGTGTAATAAAAAGCAAAACCGGAATTGCTCACCATCATTTAAAGGTTTATTTTATACAGTTCACATGGCATTGCAAGTATTTGAAAATTGAAATGTTCTTGTAAGTTAAATGATATTTACAATTCCATGCATGCTTACAATTCCATGTTGTTTAATTTTACCTGCGAGTGCTTAAAAAACTTTTTTTTCAAAGACACAAATGAATTTTTTTACAGCAGAAGTTTTTCTACACATCCTTTTATTCTGCATGACATTAATATTAGTGCACTTGCATATATTTAGCCAGACACCACTAAAAAAAGTACCCCCCCCCAAAAAAAAAGAACATGCACAAGCATAGACAGAACGTAAATAATATTAATTTGATACAAGAACTTAGGCTGTTTAAAAAAAAAAAATTATAAAAAGTAATACTATATTAATTCCTTGGTGAAGGCATGTTGCTGAACTGAAAACGCTCTGCAGACAAGTACGTCATATATGCATCAGTTCCAAATGTTACACTAGCCGCTTGATGCATTGGTGCAGGTGCAAAGTCACTTGTACTGACCGTCCAGATGGTTGTGTCATACATACACTTTCAAACATACACAAGCTTTCAGAATCTTTTTAAATCACTAAATGGCACTCTGTGTCCACTACAGTTAGCTTATTTGCACATATACATTTTTGAACATGAAGCACTTTTTGATTCTGGTGATTTGTTTAGACGTTAACAGCAGATGATATAAAGTAAACAAAACCCAGCTGATGCACAGCTGAGGCTTTACGTCATATATACATTGAACAGTTTCTAATTTGCTTCAATTTTTTTCCCCTATAAGAAGAATGGGGGGTGGAGCTATGGTTTTAGGAACTCTGGTTTGCATTTAATTTGTACGTACTTTAGATAGCAGTTGTAAGTTTTTTGCACCAGTTAAGAGAGTTAAACTAATAATGCGAAAGAATGTTGAAGAGACATTTTTAAAGGAAGAAGAGTATATTCGAATTGTAAAGCCCATGAGTGTTCATTCGACCTATTTCACCAAAATAGCCCATGAGTGACTATTTTGATACCGAAGACTCTAGATTTAAATGAGAACAGCGATTTTGATACCGGAATTTTGTCAGATAGCAAATTGGCAGTTTGTTTTGCTTTCACCTCACAATCCAGCAAAACAGTGGCTAAGCCATCATGAATCAATCTGTTAAGTAATTGAAGGCTTATAGATTTATGACAATTGCAGAAGTAAACTAATTTCAAAGTTATGTGAATGAAACTGAGTTTTTTCTATAATCTGATGAACATAACAGTTGAAGAAATTAAAAATTTCTATGATCAAATGATGAATGAAAATCCATCTTCATCCAAAATAAAGTTACTCCTGTACATGTGCCTAAAATGAGCAGATTCCTAGGATTAATTACTCTGCCAGGAATAATTAAAAAACTCGACCTAAAAATGTATTTCATAACAGGAAATGATAGCGACTAGATTATCACACACTGTCTCCTCTGAATGTGCTATAACATTTAATCATATATTTTATTACCTTTTACATATATTTAGATATAGATGTAAGTTTTTTTACAATGTTTCATCGAGATGAGCCAAATATTTTATTAGTTCAAAGAGATAATTTGCCCAGGACTATTAGTTTCAGTTTGGCATGCTGCATTGATTCACTACAAGCGTTGCTTCACTTTTCATATTGTTGCCAATAAATATTCTCACCCTGTATTATATTTAAAGAAATTAAATAATGAAGAATATGCATAAAGGTATGTATGTTTCTTGCATTGTGATAAAACAATGGTATCGAGAGCCATTAAATTTTGAATAATGTAATCCTGTGAATATGGGCATCTGGAAGACCAAATTTGAAATTTGTTTTATTATCGAATTCATATTTTGTAAAACTTTAACGAATTTTTGATTAACAAACTCAAGGATTTCAAAGCGAGCAATGGCAAAGTTGTACAGAAAAAACATTTTTATCTCCAGTGCATGAGGATGTGTATAGGAAATTCAAAAGATATGCTCATTTTAAAATTATTTTTTGATATCGCTCTTGAACTGAATTTTATGGTTCAAGTGCACAGAACATGATATTTAACAAATAAAGGTAACAGACAAAATGTTAAAAAAGCACCCCTTTGGATGTAATTTAAAATCTGAAACCTTTCAGAATCTCCTGATATTCTGCATTTATGATTATACTACTGTTAGATACCATTAAAGAAAATATCAAAAGAACTGGTAAAAAAGAAATACTTTTAATGATTCTTTTTTAAAGTTAGGCTTAGTGATGCAAAATACTTTGTCTTGTGAGATCACGCTACTGCAACAACACACATCTCCAAGGTGAGCTGCGTTAATTAGCATGCCGTCATGTAAGAGGATTAAGTACTGATGCATATATGATACACCCGTCATGAAGTGGTTAATGATTCACTGATACTGTACAAGGGCTTATTAAAATACAATAGACTTCTAATTAATTTGAATAACTCAAAATTACAGAAGAAAATGCTACTAAGCAATTCGATTTAGGGTATAAGTTCATTTGGTAACGTAAATTAAATCAACATTTTAATGGATAATTTAATAATGTTTATATACAGTGCTCGACATTGAAAATGCAACACCAAGAAGGAGTAGTCAGAAATTTATGCAAATTTTAGAATAGACGCACGTCATTGAGTTATGCGAATGATGTGAAATGCGCAGCTCTCCGAAGCACGTGAAGTAAGATATAAGGGAAGGAACATGCAGAAAGGGCAATACTCGTGTCATTATTTCTGCCAGACGAATTATCGAAGAAAGTTGGCTTTTGTCCCGGAGGACGCGTGTAATAGGAGAGAATGCCAGGCCGCCGTCAACAAAGGCACTTCCAGAAGATAAACGATTTTACGAGGGGTATGGTGATCGGACTGAGAAGGGCAGGTTGGTCCTTACGTCAAATCGCAGCTGATACCCACATGGATGTGAGCTCGGTGCATCGCCTATGGCGAACATGTTTAAAACAAATGAATGTGCAAAGAAGGAGGGGTGCAGGTGCAGCCAGAGTGACGTCAGCACGCGTAGATCGACGCATCCGCCAACAAGCTGTAGCGGTCCCGCAAGTCACTTGTACCGCGATTATGCAGCATGTGCAAGATACCCTGGATGTTCCCATGTCGACGAGAACCATTTCCCGTCGATTGGTTGAATGTGGCCTGCACTCACAGCATCCATTAAGAAGACTGCCATTGACCCCACAGCATACACGCCAACATTTAGAATGGTGCCGGACTGGAGCGATGTGGATGACAGCATGGCAAAACGTCGTGTTCGCAGATGAGTCAGGCTTCTGATTATCCAGTGACATACGTGTGTGGCGTTGACGTGGAGACAAATCTATTCCGACAGTAACTGTGGAATGCCCCACCATGCGACAACATGACATAATGGTTTGGGGCGCTATTGCCCACGATTTCAGGTCACCTCTAGTTCGTATTCAGGGCACTATGATGGCCCAACGATACTTGGATAATGTACTGCAGCCTGTGCCAATTCCTACATTCAGGGGCTGCCTAATGCAATTTTTCTGCAGGATAACGCCCGAACCACAGTGCTTGCATCTGCCAACATGCTCTGCAAGGTATACAGATGCTTCCCTTGCCACCGTACTCTCCTTACCTGTCACCAATCGAACATGCGTGGGATGTGATTGGACGCTGTTTGCAGACTCTGCCCCTGCCTTGCTCAGAAGACGAACTGTGGCAAATGGTTGAAAAGGAATGGAAAGCCATCCCTCAGGACACCATCTGCACTCTTATTGACTCTATGGCTAGACGTGTTTCTTCGTGCATCGCTGTCCGCGGGGTCCTACATCCTACTGAGCCGACGCCGTTCTCGCTCTGGATTTTCACTATCATTTTGAAATAAATATCACTTATTGCTGCCTGCTGTCTCTGTCTTTTTTCCAAATTTCATCACTTTCTAACAACTCCTTCTTGGTGTTGCATTTTCAATGTCGAGCAGTATTATTGCAGATTATATACAATTAAATTATAGTATTGTGGATAAAAACTCTAAATACTGCGACATCATCTGCTATATCACATTTTCTTCTCCATTTTGTATTTCCTGCAAATTTTGCCTTTCTTTTTAATAGTCCATGTTAGTATTTTTCCATCATTCCACAATAAACAAACTTTAGACAAGGTCTAAGGTACCCCAATTAATTAAACCCTCCTTAACATGGAGTTGACTATATTTGCTAAAACTACTTTAGTACAAAATGAACTTGATATTCAACTTTTACGGATTTAAAAAAAGATATAAATAAAATTTCAAATATGAAATATTAAGAAATAATTACTTGTCCCAATCGTAATTCCATTTTGATGTTGGTTTCTCAAAAACATCACTTGCATACACTTTACTGGCAGTTATATGGACAAATCCAAGCCAAGCACAACTACTAGCTCTAAGAATCCAGTGATAAAGCATAATGACCTGAAAAAAACTTAATGCAATTCCCTTAATATAAAACACTGGAATTTATTGCATTAAAATCATTTATCATAAATGGATTTTCAAATTTTGTTACAAAATTTTTTACATTCAATATTTGAAAAAATTTATTTACAATACCAATAATTCTGAATATTTCGGTGACATTTACAAACCTTTTCTTACTCAAATAGCATGAAAGAATGATAGAATAAGCTAGTTGTCAAAAAATATATATGAGCCAGGGGCTTTTCAAGCAATGGAAAATCTCATAAAGCTGAGATTAACAGATAATAAAGAGTTCAAAGGCAAGCTATAATGAAGGTGAAGTCTTGTGAACCAAAACATTTAAAAAATTTAAGCACCATTCCTACATAAGCCCAGTAAACTACATACAGAGTTTAAACATTTTTAGAATGATTTCAGGGCCATGTAATTAATGTTTAAAAATGTAAAGACTACTTTTTTTTTCCAAATGTTCAATCTGATAACCTTTTTCATGCACAATCAGTCTGCAAGTGATTTCCATGCCTCTTCTACTAGTTTCCAGAATCCATAAATTATAGTCAGTTTGCACTTAAAAAAAGCTCTTTTCAAGCAACCAAAGGCACAATAGTCTATAAGTGAAACATCAAGCAAATTTGCAGGAAAACGTTGAAAACATATATTTGAAATACCTCTATCATTCTTCACCATCATTTCATGGAATGCAGTGGTACTTTTCGAAGTATAACTTGTTGCTTTATTTTGATGAAGTTTCATTATTTGAAAGTCATTGGAATAAAGAAATGGAATTTCTGCAGTAAATATCTGACATAAAACTTTCTGCTGATAGTAAATGAGTTGATTTTAACATTTTTTTCCTAGTATTCTTACTTTTAATTTACCACCGTAAGAAAATAGTCATATAATCATAAACCCTTTAATGAAACTTTCTTTGCACTGATGGAGACACATTTATACAATTTTTCACCTTTGTTTTTGATAATATATAGAGCTTTTTTGTTGCAATCATTTAGGTAATGCTTCATCAAGGATTGCAATATATTTTCATTTATTTCCTGCTAAACTGCCTTTATATAGGATTCTATAAATTGTTTTGCCCACATGTCTCAGCAAAAGTTGCTGAATATTATGTTCTTTCAGTGTTATTAAGTTGTAAATAATGGTTTATTATTTTATTTATTGTTGCTACAGACGTATTTAAAGACAGCAGTTGATTTCTGCATTCGCAGATTTTCTCTTGTTAACAACAATTTAACTTTTGAAAGAGCAGCCCTTATCTTTTTTGGATATTCGTTCAAAGTCTTCTTTCCATATAGAAGTAACGATTGAGAGATTTTCCCTTCCTGATTAATAATAATGCTTATTTTGCACTAACAAATTTTATTACCATGCATTTTACAATACTTTTGAATTACGGAATAGGAATATTTATCTTCAGGAAGTTAAAAAATATATCCTTCAATCCAGAGCTTGTTTACACGCAACATTTTGAAAGAAGAATAAATTTTAAAGCAGGAGACACTATTTCCCACTTCAAATAATAAACTATTGCCAGAAATTTTTATTCCAAAATATTTGCTTCCTTTTTAATTCTTTGTCAAAATCATTCTAAAAATGTGCAATAATATATAATAAATATGTTTTATTACAGAGGGTGTTTCTGTAATAAAACATATACTCACTTCCAAAAGTTAAGCACGGAGAGGAAAATGCTAATTTCCGGAAGAAAATCAGAATTGAAGAGAATGCAATTCGCTGCAGAGGTAGATAGGAAGTATGCAAATATGTTACGTAACAGATAATCACGCTTTCATGTCAAGAAATATGCAGAAAAGGGCAGTCTTATAGGAAGTCAGCCTTATGAAGGGTTACAGAAGTTGATTGTAAGTGCTGATAGAAGGTGTTTAAAATTTTCGCACAATATGTTTTCAAGCCAAACGTGTTTCTGACTTCCAGAAGATGAATGGAAGAGTCAGAGCACTGGCGTGCTATGGGGCGCATTGAAGCAGGGCAGTCGATAACAGATGTTGCTCTTTTCTTCGGCATTCATCATTCTGTAATTTCACGTTTATGGAAAAAATTCCAAACCACACGAACAATTGCCTGAATGCCTGTAGCCAGTTGCCCAAGGGTTACAACCCCTGTGGAAGACCGATATATTGCTATTGTAGCCAAGTGGAATCACAGAGCAACCTCCACACATGTGACATCTACGGTTACAGCGTCCATTGGTAAGGCGATATCTGCAGCTACTGTATGCCAAAGATTACATATGAGTGGACTGTACGCCCGGGTACCTCGAGTTTGTGTTCCTCTATCCTTCCAATCAAGAGGGGCACGATTACAGTGGTGCCGGGAACATGTCAACTGGAATGTGTCTGAGTGGGGCAAGGTCATATTTACTGATGAGTCAAAATTTGCTCTGGAGCCAGATAACAAGCGTACAAGGGCATGGTGTGAACAACAAACACGCAATCAATCCCAAAATATCACTGAACATCACGCATTCCGAGGCGGAAGCATTATCGTGTGGGCAGGGATTTCATTAGGATACCGCACCGACCTACACATCTTTAAACGGGGTCCTTTGACGGCTGTCCGGTATCAAGATGAAGTCCTAGAACCCATTGTGAGATTGTACGCTGCAGCAATTAGGCCCTACTTTTGTTTTGATGGACGATAATGCACGTTCCCATAGAACTGACGTCGTCGATGACTACCTGGAGAGTGAAGAGATTGCATGTATGGCGTGACCAGCATATTCACCCAACCTTAATCCCATTGAAAATCTTTGGGATGCTCTCGGCTTTGCTGTATCTTCATGTTTTCCACCTCCAGCCACTCTTATTGAGCTGGAAACTGCTCTACAAGAAGAATGGCAATTGCTTAATTCTGTGGTGGTTGACCACCTAATTGAAAGCATGGTCACAAGGTGTAAACTTTGTATACAGATGAGGAGGGATCACATACCTTAATGTCCTTTTTTTTTTCATTTTATACTGTTTATTTTCCCTTTATACATAATTCTGTTTAAGTCTCCATTGTGTCATTATCTGATAACTTACAAAAATTTAATATTGTTTTCATTTCTGTATATAATTATTGATTTTGTTTTATGCATAAATATATATGCTACTTTCCTGCCGAATTTTGTGTCAATCAAAGCAGTATTTGTTGATTTTTTTGCATTTTACATCTTCGTGCTTAACTTTTGGAAGTGAATGTACTATTATATTATGCTTTACAGTCTACTAAATAAATAAATTTATGTATTCATTACATTTAATAACCCTAAAATTTACATGCACTTCTTTAATATGGTAAAATAATATATTTTAATTTTACATATGAGGGAGCACATTTGAATGAAGAAAAAAAACCTCGAAGGAAGGATAGTTTGACACATGGTTACGAGAAAGAATGGGATGAAATAGTTTGAAAGCCATAAATACAAAATATATATCGCTGTAAATTTCAATTACACATATTAACTTATGATTGCCTTTCATTTTACATATAATACAAGCTAACATTTCAAAGCTATCAGTAGGATGATGTACAATGAAAACAAAGCGAATTATTACTACAGGAATTCTCATTAGTATTTTCATTGGAGTTCATATTTACAAGATCATTATTTTTACAGAAGTATTTTATCCCGCTTACCTTGTAATTATTATGCTTTATCTTTTGGTAATCAAAGTTTTACTAACTTTTAAGCCAAATTCCATGCTTTACTCTTGGCTCATTCTGATACTTGCTCAGACCAGAAGTTACTACTTGTCGTACAGTAAGTGTCATAGTTGTACAGAAAATAGAAAATAAATCTTGACTGTGAGCTTAGTGGAGCTTACACTGCATTTGCTGGCCCTTACCTGTGAAAGTCCACTGTGGTAATTGTGAAGAGGATACTAAAAGGTGTTGTGTGCTTGGTGAGTACTTTGGAAGTTAATTACATCCATTCTAATCATAAGTATTTATATATTTGAGTTTAGGCTCCTATTGGAATGAAATCCAAAACTTAGCTTCAAGAGAAGTATCATTCTGTACGTTTTGTAACTAGAACAACCCAGTTCATTTTGCATTATTTTAAGTTTATAAAAGTGCTGCTTAGCTGGCGTAGTGGTTAGTGATGCTCACTGCTGTTGTGATGGGCCCGGGTTCACATTCTGGAGAAGGCATGGTTGTAACTGTCCGTCCCTTTATAGGAGACAATGGTAGCCACCTACTAGGTACTTCCATAATGAAATGGCCACCAATTCTGGCCCTTGTAGCGGCCCAAGGCTAACAGCTATTAAATAAAGTGCCTGGCCATTAAAAACGTTTATGAAAATTTACACCAAGAGTAACAAAGTTTTGTTTAAGTTTTTATATTTCAGTTGTATTTTCCATTGATAACTAAGCAGTATTAATGGTGAGCTTACAAAGGATTAGCTTAACTATTGTGCACAGCTGTTAATGTGTTATAAATAAGTTAATTCTTATCATACAACCTAATCAGAAGAGCATTAAATTGCAACAGAAACCTTTCAGAATTCTATTTTCACAGGTACTTCAAGGTATATGTCAAAGATCTTTTAATGAACATGCTTTGGACAGAGCAGATCCCATTAAAAGAAAATTAAATATATGCCTATGCAAAGAATTAATTATTGACAGCAAAAGCGACATCTTCTGAAGACAATCACCACAAAACTTTCAATGAGTGGATAACCATGTGAATAAAACATGTGAGATTTTGTATCTGCCTTCAAGCACCACAACAGGGCTTATAAACTAAGAGGGAATCCAATATTTACAATCACAGAACTAGCAAATATAATATATCTGTGTGCTAAATAGATCCTAGTGTGATACAGTACATCCTGGGAAATAACATGTGTATCATACACAGGAACCATTCCTTGATGAATATGATATGCTGCTTAGGCCTGTTGTGCTGCTAAAAGCTTATATTGGGAAGAAATTATATGTATTGTGCAATAGTTAAATATCTTTAGTCTACATTCCACGGTACAAATACTAGAAGTATAAATGACAAAGAAATACTCAACAGATTATAACTCCAACGTATACTGAAAACAACTTGCACAACATCCGTTTATCCAATTAATTGCAAGCAGCTTCTGGCATCCAAAAAGTTTGTTGATGGCACTCCC
>KK117503.1:0-26298 GCA_000611955.2 Stegodyphus mimosarum
ATTCGACGTTACGTTAAGAATTATCACTCTACCTGGGATAGCCATATAAATGAATTTGCATTTCCCTTAGGACCGCCAAACACGACACTACACAAAAAACACTCGCTGAACTATTTCTTGGAAGAAAGATTTTAACACCCTTAGACAAACTTTTCTTTGTCCAAGATAGGGCAGAAGAATTTAAAATGAAGGATATCCAGAACTTGATACGGGAAGCAGAAGGAAATGCAGAAATAACCCAGAAGAAACAACAATACTATTATGATAAAAAGAGAAGAGAGGTGAATTACAATATTGGAGATGAAGTTTAAAAAAAAAAAACATGCTTTATCAAATGCCGCAGAAGAAAAGGTGGGGAAATTTTTTCCGCGTTTTGAAGGCCCTTTCATAATTGAGAAAGTTACACAGGCAGTGGTTATATTAAAAAGAAATGATGGGCAAAGAATTACGGCGAATATGGACCAAATTAAGCCCTTTTACAGCCGTAATAAAATGGAAATGTTTAAAGATTTTTTCCAGGATCCGGGGCAACGTACTTCCACGGAAGATGTACCTCAGCGGCAACAACAGGAACCAGCAACAATGGCAACGAAAGGCCAGAAAAAGAAAGCCCCCCTCAACAAAGTAGAAGAAACAAGAAAAGAAAAATCACAAGTGGAGGTGGATTTAAAAGAAAGAAATCGTAGAATACAAGTTCAACAAGTAACAAAAGACCAAAGCACAATGGGCAAGGCCAACCCAAAGTAGCCAAGAAGACAGCAGATACATCGGAAAGGAGCCTGAGAAACAAGCAGCCTCGGTTGCAGGCTAAGTATCAACGTCCCGAATACAGCAGGAGCCAGGAGCAGCAACGAACGAGGGCCCAGGAGCAAAGGGCCCAGCCGAACAAACGTCCAGCGGATCACCTTCCTCCCCAGCGCAAGTACCCCAGGATGGAAAGAAGGACATATAAAAGAAAGAGGGATGAGCAACAAGCCGGAAATGGTCAGCAACCAAAGTCAAGGAAACTGGCCCAAGCTACAGTCTACCCAACTTTCAAGGATTGGGCCAAGAAAAGAATGGCTGACCACAACAAGATAAGTAGTATTTCTCATTCCAACGTTTAGTTAATTTTCGAGTGTTACTGCAAGTTGCAGGGTCTCTTCTTACCTCAAGCGAGGTTGAGTTTTACCCCAAGTGGGCGATAAATGATTACTTATCTTGAAAAATGCTTTTGTTTAAAATTGTAATTCTGCAACGATTTAAAATTACTTAATGTTTGTAAAGTAGATTCTGAACTATTGTAAATATATTAGTTTTGTAAAAGCAATGAATTGCTGCGAAAATGTTAACTAAATGATTGTGTATTATGCTTTGTCAAAAGACTTGTAAAATTTCTAGAATGAAAAGTCGGTAAAAGGAAAAACACGATTTAGTCTATAGACTATTATTTCAGTGTAATGCGATGTTTCAGAAAAGTACTTTCAGAAAACGAATATGAAGCACTTGCTGTAAACTTAGAAATTTAACGTACATATTGTATCTCGTGACTGGTATGCAATTGTTAAGTTTCATAAAATGTAACAAATGGTATTATGCCATCGATGCACGTTAGGTGCAAAGTCAATTGGAATGAAGCATTCTTTGTGCAAACTACGAATTGTATGCATGAAAAGTTAAAGTTTGAGTAATTTTAGAATGCAAGTGTTAAAAAGGCTCTCCACCAAATACACTTAAAGTGTTAGACATGAAGTTAGTTAGAACCTCAGGTTTAGCTGGTTATAGGGCGTCTATTGAGGTCTCGTTATGTCAAGTTCTAACTAATGTTAGTCGATCGTAGGTGGACTCCCAAACAAAAAAAGCCCGCAATTGCGGTTCGCTTTTCATCCAACACCGGTGGAGAGCATTGGGAGAAGAATTTAATTTTGCTTGAATGATAATGTGTGCGTGCGAATTTACACGGGTAAGAAAATGAAGCCTGTTACCTAGAACTTACTGTTTTTATGTTATACTAAAATTTCTTTTCTTCCAGATTTTGCTGGAAGGAGTAAGATGTAGACGAAAGTAATAGTACTGAAAACAGGTGAAGAGTTATGTACAATTCAAGTTTTCCTCTGTAAATTGACCAAGAACTATTTTTTCTGTAAAGGTTGGCCTAAGTTTGAAAGAGTTAAATTTTGAGTATTTTCTAGAATTGCAAGTTTCAACATGGTCCGTTTGGACCACAGTAGTTGAACTTTTGCCAATTCTGGCGGGAAGCATGTAAGGTTTTAGTTAAACTAACAAAGCTTTATTTTAATTTGACTCTTTCTATCTGTTCTCATTTCAACTTTAGAATAAGCGCTAGAATAAGCGCTTATTCTAAAGTTGAAATAAGCGCGCGTTTCAGAATTAAGAATTAGAATAAGCGCGTGTTTCAGCTTTATGCTGATTTGAAGTGGAGCCAAGTAGTATTTAAACCAAAGGTAGAAACCTTTCAGTGTGAGAGAGCTTTTAGTCTCAGACCACTGTTACTCTATTCAACGTTCGCCTGACTAGCTAGCATTTAAACTCTAAGCCGTAGCGCTCGCTGTACGTGATTACTTATTGAAGTAACTCTAAGTGCGTCAGTATTTGTTAAATCTTGCTACGCACCATTTAGTTTAGAGGCCAACCTCGCGTTATAGCTCTGTGAGCAACGACTACTTAATTTCCAATTAGCTTTAGTTTAAATTAAATATGATTGTTCATTTTAGACCCAAGTGCTGTCTCTATTTTCTGTATCCCTCCCGAGTTGGGAAGTGGCTGTAAATAATTGCGGTTTAATAAAAGAGGATTTTAAATCCCTTTAAAGTGCAGTTCTTCTACCACTTAATCACAATATTCTACCACAGAACATAGCTGCATTCAGCTCACTGTTCAAGATCAGGACTCAGTGACTGTCACGAAGATGTTTTCCAAGAATATGCACCGAACACGCAGTCCTGACACCCTCTCTTGCCATGAATGCTGGTAGTTAGAGCTATCCAAGCTATTCTTCCCGAGACAGTAAAGGCAGTTTCTGAAATTTTTCCTAACATCTACGGACGTAAATTTACCTCGGCGACTCCATGAATGCTAAAAAGAGGGAAAAAACCTGTCCTTCACGAAAACTGCATGAAGAGAAATTCTTCTCATCTCCACGAAGCTTCACTGTAGGGATATCTGATTGATTGACTTTTGCGAAAACCAATTCTTTGGGAAAAACTTACCAGAAACGCATATTTAAGTGAAACTTATTCATCGTCCACTGAGCTCTTGGATACAGAGCTGAATTTTTTCTCGTTAGTCTTGAACTTTCGTAAGTATATTTTTTGCTACCTCACCTCGATATGTTACAACCCAGCTGAATTGAGGCTTTTCGTATCGACTGACTCTCTCTGCTCAATCATGGAAAACAACAGATTGCATTTCGATAAAAATTCTAAAGATTCTTATGAGAAATGGTATAAAATGTAACGCTCGCAATTGGACTTCAAAAAGCGATCAAAGCTAATATTCAGAATGATCCCTCTGAGGATAATAAAGCAGTTCTATTCCAACTACAAAAGCAATTATATGAACAAAAACTAAAACTTCATCAACCTAACACTGAAAAAATCAGGATGCAATTATAAAATATTGTAATAACTCAAATATCAGGGAATGCTCAAAATGAAAACTGGAAAGAGGCTCCTCGAAGCAAACGCCTCAGGAAGCGTTCGCACTCAGAAGAAAGCCTCCCCCCCCCTCTTCAGCTTCAAAATTTCAATTTCTAACAATAACGAAAACTTCGACGAACACCAAAAGGACGCAGATCATACACTTGACTCCACGCCTTTTGTTCACCCTGAAAAATACGCAGGGAAAATATCACCACTCGTTGTTACCCAAACTAACATAAACTGAAAGGAGTTAGGCAAAGAATTAAAGGAAGATCTTAAAATCGAAAAGGTCGAAAAGAAAGTAGAGGGTGAAAACATTAAATTAAAACTATTCAGTATCGAAGACTCAAAAAAGTTCAGAACAAATTAGAAACAGAAAAGGTACCCTTTCATGCCTTTCTGTTAAACTCAGAAAAATGCTTAAGCATTATAATAAAAGGTTTATATAGTAACACGTCCGTCGATAAAGTTAAAGAAGTTCTGGAATCCCAGAAAATTCTAGTTATTAAAGTTCGTCAACTCCAACGTATGCGCAACTGTGTGGCAACTCTCCTTCTAACTTTTCATGTGGAAACCCCACGCACTCCTGAAGCGAAGGAAATTTTCTAAGTCAAAATTATCCTAGATATGCGAGTTAAAATCAAAGGTTATAAAAGGAAACCTGGGCCTACGCAGTGTTTTAACTGTCAACGATATGGACACACGCAGCGTGTGTATCACAATATTTCTAGATGTGTTCGCTGTCTGACAAAACATAAATCAGCTGACTACCCAGCTGGAAATAAAAAAGATTACACCGCTCAATGCATTCTTTGTAAAGGACCACACTCTGCGTGCAGTTTAGATTGTTCGAAAAGACCGGGCAACAAAGAACCCAGCAATAGTAATAGTAATCCTAAAAATAGTAATGATTCAGTTATCATCCCAAGTGCCGTGACTGAAAAGGAAAATGGGAAACCAAGCCAACAAACGTCCAATCAGAAAATCCTTCAAGTCAGTTAAATAGCCAATCATATACTGCTGCGGCTCTTGGAAAGACCTACCCGTCCGAAAATATCTCCTAAAAATAATGATAAGAATAAAATGGAAGAAAAACAGTAATATCGGGGGATTCAATACCTTCATCAAAGATCTCTTTCAAATTTCTGTCAAATACAATCACTACCAAAGTATAAACGATAAATTAAGTATGGCCCTGGAAGCTCTTACGATCTTTGCAAAATTCAGTCATATATAATACGCCTAAACCTGCTACCTCAATTACTCAGCACATAAATTATGCAAAATATATGTACTTTAACTGTAATGGAATCAAACATATATACACGGAATTAAAAAATTACACCCACACACACGGATTAGATATAGCATTACTAAATAAAGCAACACATCTTCGCCCGACGGACTCTTTCAGAATTGTAAACCTCAATATTTTCCGCCGGACACACTCCATAATAGAGGTGGAGGCACAGCCATTGCTTCCAAAAAATATTTAAACTGCTTCAGATACCCTCTGCCACTTTTTCAAAACATAGAAGCCTGTGCTTGTATTTTCAAACGTAAAGACATCGAATATCTTCTAGTATCTGTTTACAAGCCGCCTTCCAACCCACTCAATACCAGCAACTTAGATTTCTTCGTACACCTAGGTTTATCTAGAATTATTGCCGGTGACTTGAGCAGTAAACACCCCACCTGGAACTCAAGAAATATTAATCAAGATAGCATTATTTTAAACAATTAATTGCTGCAAAAAGAAATTAACATCTTTCCTCCATCTGAGCCAACTCACATCCCGACCACCACTTATGAATCCTTGGATGTCTTAGACATTGTAATTATAATCAATATCTAACAATCCCCATAGCTATATGTAAGCAAGGACTTTACCATCTGACAATTTACCAGTGCATTTTACTCTTTATAGCCTCCAGCACGATCTTCCTGCCATCGAAACGCATTTCAACTGGGAAAGGTTTAATGATTTCATTCATAGCTCTATTACATCTTCGATGCCACTCAGCAGTAGCCAAGATATTAACAATACAATAGATTATCTCAATACCCAAGTGAGGACTACCATCAATAAATCTAAATCTACCAAATCCACAGAAAACTTCCCACTTCCTCTCTACATTCGACTATTGCCGTTGAGATTACAGAGAAAAATCGACTTCGTAAGATCGCAAGAACCAAGGGATGAGAGATTATTTAACCAGGCAAACAGAAATCTCTATATCATCATGAAAGAATACAAAGAAAACAACTGGAATCGTTTGTTAACAACTTATCACATATATATCATTCGGTATGGAGAATCATTAGAGCTCTCAATAACAAAGAAAATTATATTGGCCCGATTAAGGAAAACAACAAAGTTATACATAGCCGGGAAGAAATTGCAGATATTTTTGCCAATAGTTATGAAGCCCAATTTAATATTAATCATTTTCCTAACAGCAATGATATTTATGTTGAAAACCCCGTGATGCAATCATCCAATAAAATGCAAATGCTACCAACAGCCCCACCTCTCCTAAAGAAGCTCAAAATTTTGTTAAAGAACTACACCCAAGAAAAGCTATAGGCTTTGACAAATTTTCAATAAAGAGCTAAATTAATTTTCCGAAAAAAGGAATTGTTCTTTTAACGAACATTTTCAACGCCTGCCTCAGACTGTGCACTTTTCCGAACTCTTGGAAAGACGCTATCATCAGCTTCATTAGAAAACCAGGAAAACAATGCTCCCAGCCTATAAATTATAGACCTATTGGTTTACTCTCTACAGTTTCAAAGCCTTTTGAAAAAACTATCATCATCAGAATTCAAAATTTTATCCTATCTAATAATATTCTTAAAGATCATCAATTTGGCTTCCGTCACGGTTTCTCCACCACACAACAAATTACAAGAATTGTAGAAATCATCGGCAAAAGTGAAGCAGTGGCAAGAATCTTCCTTGGCATTGAAAAAGTGTTTGATAACGTATGGCACAAGGGCCTCCTTATCAAATTCATCTCTCTAAATTTCTCTTCCTGGCTCATTGTGCTTATCGCTGATTATTTACATGAAACAGCTTTTCAGGTTCGTATCAAAAGTTACCTCTCTTCTATCAGAAAAATTAGGGCTGGCGTGACCCAAGGTTCGGTAATTTTGCCCACTTTATTCAACTTATACATAAACGACATTCGGATGTTTCAAGCGCTTCCATCGTCTGCTATGCGGACAACATAGCACTCTTAATAAATTGCTCAACCCAGATCTTGCAATAGCAAAACTGCAAGCTGCAATAGAACAAAATTCTCCATGGTTTCAATTCTGGAAGATCCAAATAAATTTATTTAAATCCTCATTCATCATTTTCAACAAGTAAGTTATCAAAGAAAACCTAGAAGAAATAGAAGAAGACTCAACAGAAATATAATAAATAAGGAACCTTACATCAAATATCTCGGTGTATACCTAGATAAAAGACTAGACTTTAAACACCATGTTACTTCAGTACGAGATAAAGCGCCGAAAACCTTTATGTCCATTTATTCACTACTACACGTACAGGCCATCTGGCCAATTGTACTTCATGCAGCATCCGCATGGGCTATGTCTACAAGAACTAACCGAAAGAAACTCCAGCAATTACAAAATAAGCACCTTCAAATTATTACCGATTCTCGTTGGTTTATTCGAAATACCGCCATACACCAAGGAATCAACATAAAGCCAATAAATTGTGAAATCCTCAAACTTTCAGAAAAGTTTTGTAGAGTAATTAGGGTTTTTTTTTTTTTTTGGAAAGCAGGAGAGATGAAAATGAACAATGCCCTCGCCGGGATTCGAACCACAGACCTCTCGAATACGCGTCGAGCACGCTTCTAATTACACCACGAGGACATGAGAAGGAGGCGGGAGAAATACCTTATAGTTTTACCAAAAAGGTGATGCTCATCAAAGTGCAATAGTGAAAAACATTGGAAACTATGTTGCCATTATCGAGCAGCCATATAAAAGACTTCGAACAATACATTACAATCTTAACTGGCGCTGATATCTTATTTTTTATTATATATATAGTTTTTACTTTCGTTATTTTATTTCTACTTATTTCATTTACCTAGTAAAGCAGGCTGTAGACTTGAATGTTTAGTTGTATTTTTTTTTGTGCTACTTAGAAAAATAGTGATTGGTTCTCAACCACCAATGGAAATGCAATTTGTGTTCTTTTACCTCGAGAAATTTCTTCCACCTTGTTTAGATTTTTATTTACACTCTTCTCGTGATTTTATTATTTTTCATCATTCTGGTAAAGCAGGAGATAGACTTTACTTATGCCTAGCCAAGCAGGCCATAGACTTTGGAAAATTTTATTTTGATATTTCAGTGAAGTTAGTGATTGATTCAACAAGAAAGGTACAGTTCGCCAGACGAACTTTGAACTACAATTCGTATTCTCTTTATCAAGTTATTTTAATTTGTTATGTTTTCAGTGCACTGTACTGTTAATAATGCCATTATCCATGCCATATAATTGTTTACCAAGAATTACTTGTTCAAGTCTTCAAAAATACGTACTGAAAAAAAGGATTACCTCTAGGGACAATTGTAATTAATGCAAGTTAAGGCCGACAGATCGCAGATTTCTGATTCAAGTTTAGATCCAAGATCCTCAAATGCAAAGAGTCGCGCTTAGCAAACCGAAACATCAGCTGAAGCTGATCGTGTTTCGGTAAGAAACTCTCCATTGGTAGAAAAAGCAGGAGCTCGTTTCTCGAAAAAGTTTCTCTTAGCCTCACGCCGTCTTTTGATGCTATAATGCTTTTGATGCATGCCATAAGAAATCGTCCATGCAAACGGCTCTTTGTTAAATTAGGTATATTTTCTAGTAATTGCTTCCCTGAAGCGCTTCTTGTACCGTGAGTAAATAAACCATAATGCGGAAGTCTGCACCACAAGGAAGGGTACATTTAGTTGGTTCGAAATTTGCATGAGATTCCAAATTTGCACAAAACTGCAGTTGTCAAGGCGTGTATGGGCTGAGATACCTAGAAAATAACAGACATAAAGTGCGGTCCCTACGTACAGACTGTAATCTGAAACACAGATTGCGATTTTAAGGTTAAATATTTTGCGTGCGATAAAGTTCGGCTCCTGACAAATTCGTATTTTTATTTAATTTATTGTATGTCAATTTTATTTACGTGTTAAATTAAAAGAAAAACGAAGAAAGGATTTTTTTATTAAGAGAGAAAATTATATGGAACTTTCAGAAATATATTCAATAGCTCTATATTCAACGTGATACTATTTTACAATAAATGAATAAATAAATTTGTATCTGACTTGATATTTGATACTGAAATTCTCGGAATATTCTCCAATGAAACTGCAGATAAATACGATACATGTTCGTTTGTAAATAGTAAGAATGCAGATTTGCATCAGTAAGCCGTTGCGGTTGTTATCAATGTACTTTAAAGCCGTATGTTTGATGATGAACATTTTTTTAAATCTTTTATAAGGTCAGAATTGCTGAAACAACCTTGTATATGACGTACATTTATTAAAACATTCAATCGATTTCGAGGGCAGCTACAGGTCCCACCTCATCAGGAGAACGAAATTTCTAAAAAGGGAAAACAACCTCAGTAACCGCTTTTTATACCCTCGGGTAGTACCATGCGCGAGGAGGCAACTCCATCATCTATCGGCAAAAAGAAATTTGCCGATAGATTGCCGATAAAAATTTTCTCTTCTATTCTTTTATAAGGTATTTTTCTCCCTCCTTCCAGCATGCCTTCGTGGTGTAACGGCAGCACACTCGGCGTCCAAGACGTTTTTCATGTCTTCTGCTTCAAAAAAAAAAATAATGACTCTACTGTGACGCCCGAACTAAGAACGTGGTGGACATTAATTCGCCACTACCAGGATTTAGCCACTGGGGCCCCTAATCCCTAGTCGCCCTGTAGAAGAAGGAGTATATAAGGTATTTTCTCCCTTCTTCCATCATGCCTTCGTGGTGTAACGGTAACACACTCGGCGCGTATACGGCAGGTCCAGGTTCGAGTCCTGGTGAGGGCATTTCACATTTTTCATGTCTCCTGCTCCAAAATAGCCTAATGGCACCACATGTTTTATGGAAAATTCTGACACATCACTGACAACAAAATCTGGCTGAAGGATAGAAGCTACTGAGTAACTTAATTTCTATTACAAAAAGTCTCGAAATATTTTGCAATGATATTGCAGGTAAATACGAAACATTCTTAGCTGCCAATAGTAAAAATGCAGATTCGCATTACTAAGTCATTGCTGTTGTTATCAAAATATATATTTAAAGCCATGTCTTTGATGAAGGATATTCTTTTCTTTTTCTATGGATTTTTTCGAAAATTCGGACAGATCATTGATTCAAGGGTAGAATCCGATCTCATATTTATTACTTGCTCTGGAAATATGAAAGAAAGCTGAGAAAAGCGTTATTTGCGAATGTTGTTCTTATCCACTTGTATTCTTTTTTCTAGTTCCTATTAGAAAAATACTTTTCATAAAGCATGGATCATGTATTCAAGTTTTCTTATGTCCTCACAACTTCATTTTCTGACCTTACGGTGCTAAGGAAAATCTCGAAAGAATTCAAGAAAAAGAGCATTAATCTGCTATAAGTTTTCGAACCGGGGAATGTGAAAAGTCAACTGTACTTTCAACGAGATTCCAACTACGGATCTTCCGGTTGCTAGCAGGACATGCTACCAGTTAGGACGTTCTACACATGGAGAAAGTCGCTTATACCTTACATACTCTTCAGTTAAAGAACGACTGGAAAGATAGAACGAGACCCATTCGGCCAAATCCCCCTCGTGACGAATTATCATTCACAACATTTTTTGAAGTGAGAAATCAGCTATGTTTTTCCTGAAATTGGAAAACGTCTGATCTTCCATTTGCTAACAGGATCGGCTACCGGTTACACCACGAGAGAACGCATGGGGGATGTCGTTAATTCCTAATATTGTAATCGTGATTTTTTTAGTGTATTTTAAAAGAAAATTAAAGAATATATTTTCCATAATAAAGTTTTCTGAAATATTATCAAAATAAAAGCATAAAGATAAAAATATTACTTTAAGAAATGAAAATTGCTAAGAGAGGTGCTTTTAATTTCGATGCAAAATATTTTTACCGTTTTTCTAGTCCTTTAGTTTTTTACTTAAATAAGTATCATCTGTAAGCAGTTTATTTACTTTAAAAATTTAATTTAACCTTAAAAGATTAAATTTGAATTTTCGGTAAGCTCATGCTTCCATAAATCTTAAAGTATTACAATTATTTCTGTACGGCAAATTTTAACTTTTTTCTGCGCAGTAGTTTTTATTTGTGACTTAAAAGAATTATGCCACAAACTTGGATTTTTTCCTTGGCTTTCCACGTACATTTTTATTTTCTTGTTGGCTAGCAAAAACCAATTAGGGAAAATAATGATTATACTATAAGAATTTGTTTCTGGATTGATGTAAGGCATAAAAAATAATAGTTCTAAAAATGAATACATATACAGCTTACTGAGTTTATTATAAGTATTGACCTTACAAAAAATTTGTTGTTAGTGCGTTTTGAAACTATGGATGGAGAAGTTTTCTAAGGAATTCTCTGAAATTTGAGCTTCTGCTGTAAATCATTTTCATATACTCATAACCCTCATATGTAGTATTTCATCATATTTTCATTTTGTTGCTCATAATGACAATTGTCAAAGTCCGGCATATTCTGGCGTAGAAGCTCTGCTCTTTCTTCTAAATACGAATCCATGTTTTCTTTGAATTTGTCTAGATGGGTTTTAAGTGTTTGCAGTTTGAAAAGAAATGATTCTGCAGTCTATTTTTCATAACTTTTTAACTCATTTTTCAAGATCTTGTCTTGATTATTCGCTAGAAAGACATCAACCATAGAAATAAAGCTGTCCTAAGCTACCTTTTCATTTGTAGTGAGTCTCATAGGCAATTAATTTCTTTCACTCCATGAGTTTCACCTGTAGGGCGTTAAAGACATTTGCTTCGATGTTTTCTGTAAATAAAGCAGTGGTTTCAAACTGGCGGCCCCTGAAGCAGTTTTATGCGACCCGCGAGTACATTTCCTGTAAGTTAATAACATTATTATCAAATTATTACAGTAAGCATTTGAAGAAAGGTTAAAGACTTTAATATTTTAGCCCAATTTTATATTATTTTCATTGTCATTTAAAAGATCGTGAGTAACGCTTCAGAAAATCTACATATTGTGGTAATTAAATTTTACTGTGATATAAATTTTATTCAAAGTTTTGAAGATGCGGTCTTCGTAAAATTTTTTTCGCACTTGTCAAAAGATAAATACTCTCAGTTACGAATTTTCGTAATAAGAATTATAGCTTTGTTTGGTAGTACATTTATTTATGTATGAACAGATTTTTTCTGAAGTTGAAATCGAATTGCGTCTAAAAAAGGGACCAGACTGGCAGACGAACATGTATAATTTGTGATAAAAGAGTGTCTAGCAGTTTTCTCCAAGGTGCGTCAAAGAAAAATTTAACAAATTAAAGAAAGATAAAAAGTTTTCATTATTTGGAAAGTTTTGATAATTTGATTATTTTTATTTGAAGTTAAAAGTAAGCTATTTGGTGGTTAATTCAACATGTTGGAAATATTTGAAATAAATGACAGTCTAAAAATTTAATATTTAACTATCAGTACGTTTCAGTTGCAATGTGTAATTAATAGAACTTTCTTACAGATCTTTATAATAAATAGCCTGAAAATAAATATAAATTTGAATTTTTTCGTTTGTAACATTATTTCATTATTATTATTAAAACAGAAATTTTGTTTTGTTTAAAAAATAAAGACCTTTTCAATTTGGTGAAGGAAAAAAAAGATCTGCTCGTCCGCTACTTTTAGATCGTTCATTCGGACCGATTGCAATTTGTGTTTGAGATTCCCTGGTTTAACGAATAAGTTCTAGGAGTATCTGAAATCAGCTTTCATAAATTACTTCATTAAATCTAATACGATGCGTAGGGGAATCAAGAGTTCTTTTGTGGTTGAAACAAGACTTTCCACCTTGCACAGTGAACGCCTTCCACGAATTCCCTTCAATGATAGCATGTGATGGTGTCTTTGTCGAATCGAGTTGAAACAAGTCATGCCGCGAACAGCGAGCGAGGGCGACGGGTCCAGATCTAAGACCATTATGGCACATCACATAAAACTCTCGTGCTAGCTAGCCTCCCGAAGGAAAATCGCTCTATGAAAGAAATGGGGGGAGCAAGAGAGCCGGAAGGATCGAAGAATGATCAGGGCATCGCAAATGCTACTCGAATGGGATGAAAGAAGCAAAACAAAGTCGTAAATTAGTGAAATCAGCCGTGCACTGGCAGTAATTCCCTAAAGTGCAGTACAGTTCGGTGACAAAATATAATAGATACAATACATCAAAATGCAGAACAAACATAAATACAGCAAAGAAAATTTAAATAAAAAAGCTATATACAAGAGCTATTTACAAAATACTAATATACAAAACTTGCAGATATATGAAATTACAGACTTTATTCTCTTTTGTGCTACAAATAGTCTAAGACCATAATCCTCTTCTAGAATTTCATAGCTGAAAAGATTGAAAGAGTTTACATGCTCGCAACAAAGTGCTTTATCATAATTTTTTGTTTGTTTGTTTTGTTCAGGTATGTTTTCAGTAGTGCCTACTTTAATACCTTAGTGAAATGCTGATGTGTAACTTAGTAATGGGCGTTAATAATAAAACAGAGACAGAGATTTTGAACGCTTTGCAACTTTAGGAGATCATTTTTTGTAGCAGTTGTCTATGCAGGCGAGGCAAAAACGAAAACTGATCTTACAATTTACGTGTAAGCAAGACATTTATTTCTGAGGTCTATATTTGAGTATGTTCCAATTAAAGGAAGTAAACTATTAATAAGCTTACCTGTCCTTTAACATTATTTATATGATTATTCCATTTTAATTTTGTGTTAAACGTAATACCTAAATACTCAGCTTTCTAGACATGAGGTACAATTTCATTGAAAATATAAATTTTCTAGCTGTCCTTATACTGGCTTTTTCATTCTAATAATTAGTAGTAGTGACTTTTCTGCTTTGATAGCTATTCTCTGTGAAGTACGCCAGTTCTCTATGCTGGGTAATTGTTACTACAACTTTCTTATTGCATGATTAACATTAACTAATATTGCAGCGACGTCCGTGTCATCTACGTAACACCCAATAATGCAGCGTTGATTCAGACTATCCTTGGGAAAATCAGCCAAGTAGAAAAGGTATAAAATAGGACCAAGGATGGATAACTGTGGGACACGTTCCTTCGTTCTGATGTAAGAGCGGTCATTTCCTTAGACTACAAAGAATGTTCTGTTAGTGTTAAAAGACATATATAGGGTAATTGTCTCTCTGCCAAGGTTCATTTGGATTAATTTATAAACAAGCTGCTCATGTCAGACGAGGTGGAATGCTTTCCCCACGTCTAACGTGAGTAAGGCTACATTTTCTCTAGGTGAAGCGCTGCACCTGCAAATTCAATCAAGCGTAAAAGTTGTTTAGTGATAGATAATGACTTCCTAAAGCCAAATTTTTCCTGAGGCAAAAGTGATAAGTAAGACTGTAGTCTGTGGAGTATAACTCTCTCATGCATTTTTCCTAGGCCGGCAAGTATACTACTAGGACGATAACCATGCAGCTTTGTTGAGTCCTTACCTGGTTTGTCTTAAGAGCAGAGACAGTAAGGTAGTTTTGTGAAACCAAATTGAAGCACATTAATAAAGCCATTAATTTGAAGTTTAAAGTATTTTCCTAGATATATCAGCCATTCTTCAAAATATAAAATAATGTCACCAATGGGCAATCCTCGACAGATCTTGGTTGGTTTCTTTGGTTTATTTGATTATGGCAAAGCACTCAAGAGCTATCTGCCTGACGACAGATCTTGTAGGCATCTTATATCATATCAGCTGTTTTCATCGAATATTTGTTTTAATGTTATGCTGATAAATTTGACTTGGACATAGGAAAATGAATTTCTTGGGTATCTAAACCATCAAGACTGCATTTGCTCAAAAAATAAAAAGAAAAAAAGAAAAGACTAATACATTAGTTTTGCAGCACGGCAGCTATTGAACTAAAGTAAGAAATCACGCGATGTGCAAATGCAGTAGATACGTCATAGTCGTACATGATTACACTTTTCTTTCAATTGAAATTCAGCAGATGCCCGCGTAGGTATAGCAGCGAGGCATTGACAAATAAGGTTTTGCAAACATCTCCATATTGATCTAGAAGTAGTTCAAAACCAGAAATGACTTCCTTCTAGCTTTTTTAACATAAGCTTTTGACAAATTACCCTTAATACCTTACAATAAAAATGGTTTTAAATTAATGAAACCATTGTCATTTTCAGTTTTTTTCCGTATTGTAAAATAATATTATCACATTTTATCCATATAAACTTTAGAAAGGGAAAACGTCACTCCCATTTGTTCTCGGCCTTCTTGAGGTCGTCTACTGTCCTTCTGATGCTTGCAGTTGACTATTTTAAAAAGACTGTGGAACACATGCAGCATGTAGTAGTAACGTTTACTCACAGAATTAGCCAATATACTGCAGCAGCTCTACATGCACTGTCTCCTGCAACTAACGTAAAGGATGGAAGAAAGGAAGCGTGAGCTTGTGCAAGGAGAAAGAAGTGTTATTTTTTCTGCTATATTTACGCTATGAACTCTTGTAAATTTGTAAATTTCTCTTATACATAATTTTAAAAAAATACTTTAGTGTAAGCATACAGTTTGCATGAATGAAGAAGTTGGAACAGCTACTGAAGAACGCAGCAGGTAAAGGTCCAAATTTCACGCACTCTTACGTCGTACAACGCACCCTCATCACGTTCTAATCAAGCCGCTTCCTATAACATTAACGCTAGCAAAAGAGCATTTCGTCTAATGCTTCGGTCAGCTCTGTACTGCACATGATGAAAAGTAACTTGCGGTTCTGCTAATCTTTATTAAAAGTAGCAGTGTTTTCCATAGCATATTTAGTTCATGTTAACATTTAATTAGCGCTAATATTTTTATTTCTACTTCCTAACAATTTTGTTGTATTGTGAACTTTCATTATATCACTGTCAGATATTTCTGCTTTTTAAAGATGTTTTAATTTCTCTTTTTTCTTTTAGGTTGACGAGCAGCTGCTGTATATAAGCGATTGCTCTATGAAATTTCTGGGAAAAATCTCTTCCAAGATATTTCTAACAAAGGTGTTACCCGAAAGTTCCCTTTCGTTGAAAGGCCACAGACAAGAATTTGAATACTTCTAATTCCCTTTTTAATTTAGAATTAACTTCCGCGTATTTCTTCAAGCAATTCAGAATCAGAATGACTCTCAAAGAAATTCCTGACCGCTATCTGGGAATGATAATCCATTTTCTCATGAATTTTCATAATGATACTTCGGAATTCAGCCGTCCACATCTAAGAAAATCATTTAAGAAATCATACCTATTTTTTATATTCCTTTATGGAATGTTGATAGCGATAGGCTTTCTTGCTAATATCGTGTTAATCAGAAAAATCGTCACTCAAAAGCCGTGTAGCATACCTATGTACAAATATTTAGCATTTAACGCACTGAATGATATGTTAAAGTGTGCAGTTGTTTTACCTCTTGCATTATCTACAACCCTTATTCAAAATTGGGTTTATGGAAGCTTTCTGTGTTATTTATTTCCTATGCTGCAAGACATCCCGTTCCACGCCACTATGCTAACTTTCGTTTTGATAGCTTTCGACCGCTATCGCCAAATATTGTATCCTCTTAAACAACCTTTTTCGACTTTTGTCTGTATGATCACTGTATGGATAATCACTATTTTTGCTGTGTTACCCTATGCTGTGTACATTCGCTACTTAGACCTAGAATTATACTTTGGAATCCAATTTAAAGGTACTGGTATTTGTGCAATTAATGTAGATGATAATATCGAAGAATATATACGAGGACTTTTCATAATCATGTACGTTTTGCCTCTTGGGTTGATTACTTTTTTTCACGTTAAAACTTCAGAGGAAATCAAAATCCGACAAAGAGCTTATACAGTATCATTCCATGAGTCTAGTGCAATGAGCACTCGCGAAACTGATTCGGTAGCGTCTTTAAATCCTAATATTTCATCAGAACAAACAGTCAGTCGTGTAACATCATCCGCAACGCTAACAGTTCCAAAAGGATGCCCAGCATCGTGCCAAAATTCAGTGGAGCCTTATTTGCAAGATAAAGTTCTACATTTTGCAAGCGCTGGAATCACGAGTGATGACACTACTGATTGGTGCCTAGAAAAGCAAATGCAAGATTTTCTGACTACAGCTGTCACTGCTTACGCTATTTGCCTTCTGCCCTTGAACCTTGTTCGTTTGTTGAAACATGTCGTTTATGAAACGTATGAAAATAGTTTCCATTTCGATATTACCTTTATTGCTGTTGTATGGCTTGCATTTATACCAACAGTAACAACGCCTGTCATATTTCAGTATTGGCACTTCTCTGGCGGCCGTGCATCAAACATCAGCAGGTATTTAAGATTAGGTAGAGCTTCAGATGTTTCGTTTTCCGCTTATGATTTGCAGAAAAAGGACACTGTGCCTAAGAACTTGCTGAATGTTCAGAACACTCTTTAAAGGAGCTGTGTCAATTATTTTAAATGTAATAAAGATATTCCTTATTTAATACATGTATTTAATTATGTTAGTAATATTAAGCGTCAATGAACCTGTGTGGAAAGCAATAAATTTTCGGTAAGAAAGAACACGAAAATTTGTGCTAGATTTCCTTCTAGCACACGTCTGGTAAATAGTCTAAAATTAAGAACACATGTACACTAAGATTTATTAGTAATCAAATGTATCTTTAAGATTGTTTTAATCTCTACAAATAAATTAATGTTTCTTTTTGACATTTGCTGCTAACTTATTATTTTTTATATCAGACATATTTCAGTTTTAGAGGATTTCATGAAAGAAAAGATAATGGAGGTTGTCTAATATTTACAAAAACAGCCAATCTTTGCGATACATAGAAAATCATACCCACATTCGATATGGTTTCGCTCTTTAGTACGCCACTCTGGGGATAGATTAAAAAATAACATATGAAGGGGAGCTAATAACAAAAGCTATAAACGTATGTTTAAAAATTTCACAATTAATACCTAATTTGCTGTAGTACAAGAACAGTTGGTTTATTTGACTATGGCAAAGTACGTAAGAGTTATCTGCCTAAGGGAGGGGATGACTTCGTAGAGGACTATGAAGAAGCGCCCATACAGCTAGCACGTTCATCTACAATCAAGCCCCAGTCGAACTATCCGGATTCAGCGACTTTACCGTTCGGCCGCTGGTGGGTACTGTAAAGAAAGGAAGTGATGTTTTATTTATTCGCATATCAGTATTACTTTATTTTAAAATATTTGTCAATTCTATTCCAGTTACATGTAGAAATAAATTTTTTTTTAAATTCTCAAGTGGGTGTAATAAAGTATTTTTTTTTCGACTGCTTCATTCACAGATAAAACGTTAAGTTCTTAACATATCGATCGAACAAGTTGTTTCCCTAGTTTATTTCCTTCGATATGTGTTCTTTCATTATTGCTTTCAAATTCAAAAAGGAATTCTTTTTCTGGACTAGGCATTATTTTCGAGTATTCTATTTTTTGAAAAAATAAGTAAATCCTTACTATACTTATATAAGTACCTGCATTTTACTCTAGTTCTTTTCCTTAAGTGAAATAAAACAGCAAAATACTTTCTTACATTGTTTATGAATTCCTAATACTGTTTTTTCATATACATATATATATCCTAATACCGTTTCTTTCATATATATATATGCTTGCTTGCTTTAAGTATTTTACTATATTTGTATTTCAGACATCATTCTAGCACTTGTCTCAAATTGATAGAAGTAAAGCATTTTCGGACTTCATGGATTACTTTTAAATAATTCTTAAATTAATGTTAATTACAGTTTTCTTTAAAATCGATTATTACACATGTTCAAGTGGTTATGGCACAGCCTTGATATCAGGCACAAAGTACAGGAAAATTTCACTAAACATGATTAATTAATCCATTAACAAACGCGCACTAAACGAAATCGCGGTGACCTAATAAACGTTAGTAATAATTGTAATTCATTCATAACTATATCAGTTTAAAAGAAAGAGTTATAAGAGTGAGAAAGTCTTCAAAGCTAATAAAAATCAACTGGCTAAATTTATAAAATTAACTAAAACGTTTGACACCAGATGAAAAATTCTAAGTCGAAAATTCCTTACTCTAAACATAACATTAAATTTCTTAAAATGACACTGTGCTACATTAATCCTCATTTTTATTTAAATTACTGCCAAAAAAAAAAGAGGCGATTTACTGTTTAACAAAATTAGACACAACTTTTAGCAAATCTTATTAACAGCTAAATTAAGCAAACTAAGTCCTAAAGCTAACCTCTCGATCAAAATCAGCAGTATTCCAACATTTTAGTGTAAAATATCGATCACGAATGTCGAAGTTACCACAGTGTTTCTTTAGTGCAACAGCTGTCTTTGTCTCGTATTTCAGTAATAGTTTAAGATTTAAAAATAAATTATCACTGCAAAGTTGGCAAAAAAATTTCGCATAGTGTAAAAAAAAAAAAAAGAGAAATAAAAAAAAAAAAGAGTTCACTATGGCAATCACTGACGGAAAGCGGAAAATAGTACCATTTCATTCAATCGTGTTAACTAATTATTATGTATATTGAATTCGCATTAAGAGGAGTTTTCCTATGAATTACTTTCATTGATCTGAGTCCTCTAATTTCGACATGGGCGGAATACAAATGGACACTCAGAGTGAGGTACTAAGCATAATTTTCCCTTAAGTAATGATGGAAAGCTTGAACTAAGTTACAGGGAGAAGTTACTTATACAGATATTTTTAGACTTTCGAAAAGCGACGTGGTATGTGTATGACGCGCCACCCACATCATGCCTTAAAGGAGATTGATTTCTTATTTGTATATATGTGTGTGCGCTATGTATATAAATACAAAATAAACTGCAGTTCAAAGCCTAATCCATTTACACGCTCGTAGCTGCAACAAGTGTTCCTGATAATGCAAAATAAAATAAAAAATACGGTTGCCATTCATCATGCGTTCAACGGAATAAATCACATGTAGAAGCCAAAAAACTGTAGCACAGTGGCGAACTGCAAGAAATGGAGGGGGGGCAAAATATGCCAAAATCAAAAAGAAAATATGAAATTTTCAACAAGGATTTGTTGCGATGAAAGAAGTAAATAAATAAAACAATCGGTTTAGGAACCGACAAAGTTTAAAATTTAAAAATAATCTTAGAAAAATTATAAAAGTATTCTGTGTCTTTATCAATTCAACCTTTATAAGATGAGAAGTAGGCAGTGAAAAAAATTTCAAAATTATAGCATCGAAAAAACAAAATAAAAAAAAATCGAGAAATAATACACAAATTAAAATATATATGTATATCCTGTAGATGAACTCAAAAACAAAACTTGCTCAAATAATAATCTAGTACTTGAAAATAAAACTATATGCAAATTTTTTATTCCAATATTTGAAAATTAAACTATATGCAAATTTTGAAAATATATAGGCGGGGTCAAAAATAATATTATAAATCATAAACAAGCAATAAAGCTTAAAAGTATAATAACTCGCAATTTGAAGCGACCGAGTACAGAAAAATGTAAAACAGAAGTAATCCAGCATATGAAAAGTATAAATGAAATAAATGAAAATTTGATCTAAAAAATAATAGAAAATAGAGGAGTTACTTCTTAAAATGCGTAAGAGAAGAGTAACAAATTTTTTGAAATGATAAAATATACTGGTCTTATAGTAACAAACCCTAAAATATGTTAAGTAATGACTTTAGATAAACTACGTATTTTAAACTAATAAAAATAATTAGGAAAATTATATTGTAACATAAAAAATATAGTAGTAAAATTTAATATTTGAAAAAATAAAAAATATCCAATTACTTATATTAGGAATCTTCAAAACCTCTAATTTGGATTCAAGTTGAAGGATTAATTCGCTTCAGTTCGGGAATGGAATAAGTTATAGTGTTAAGTACCAAAATAATTAAGTTACTTTTAAAAACTGAAATGCGTAATTTTTTTTTTGAAAAAGTAGAGAAAAAATTTTAAATTTTTTCTGAATAAAAAATAATTAAATTTCAAAAATAAATATGAGGGTTCTATCTAATAAACTATGAGCAAAATCATGAGCACAGTTAGAGAATTATGAACGAATAAATACAAACTAAAAAGCAGTTCAAAATCTAATCCAGCTGCACGTTGATAGAGGCAACGAATGGTGGTATTAATCATTTTAAATGTATAGTTTATCTAAATTCATTACTAACAAATTTTAGGTTTTTGCTAGTATAGAGGCGAATATATTTTGTCATTTCAAAACTTTTGTTACTCTTATGTTACATATTTTAAGAAGTAACTCCTCTGTTTTTTATTTTATATTTTTTAGATCAAATTTTCATTTATTTTTTATATATTGGATTACTTCTGATTTGTTTTTAAACTAATGAGTGGATTGTATAGTAAAAGAACTAACTAATTTATTGACAGTAATTAACTATTTAGATCTAATACATGCTCTGGCATGTTGCTTAGCCGAATCCAGATGGCCAAGTGCTCGTTTTTTTCCTTATCCAATAGGTGACGCTGTATTCTAACTTAACATGCCGCCGCCCGTTAAAATTACAAATTTCAACATGTAAATTACAAACAAACATACAATTTAACATTCCAAGAATAACTAATTCTACAGTACAATATGAAAGCTAATGGATAATCTTTCATCATGAACATAATATAAAATTATACAAACATTCAAGAACATTAACATTCACTATGCTACAATCGAACTTATTCTTACACAGTTCCATTTTTTATGTAAATCACAATTTTCAATAAGAACATAATGTAAACTAAGCATTATTATCCTGGATAGGTAATAAGCAAATTTTATTAATACAACGAATATACGCACCATTTGAAGTTTTCACTTTAACAACTCTGGCTCTATTATCTTTACCAGATAAAACTTCTAGAATTCTAGTTAAAGACCATTTAAATGATAGAAGATTATCTTCCTTTAACACAACTAACATACCTGCCTTTAAATTTTTTTTATTAATAAACCATTTGGTGCGTTGTTGGAGATGATTTAAATAATCAGTTTGCCAACGTTTCCAAGTAACTTGAATGAACTTGGTAATAACTTGCCATTTAGAAAGTCTATTATCTGTAAGATGAGACAAATCTGGTTCAGGGTATGAAGTAATGGAACGTCCAATTAAAAAAAATGACCCGGCGTTAAGGCTTCAAAGTCATTCGCATCTGTTGATAAAGGTAAAATTGGACGAGAATTGAGAATACCTTCAATCTGTGTGACAACAGTCCAAAATTCTTCTAAAGTTAATTTATAACTGCCGATTGTACGCTGAAGATGATATTTAAATGACTTAATACCTGCTTCCCATAAACCACCGAAATTTGGTGCTCTAGGTGGAGTTAGTTTCCAATTTATACCTTCAGATGTTAAGAAATTTGCTATATCAGAAATTAGATTTAAGGACCAAGCTATGCAATTTTTTCAGTTCTGATTTTGCACCAACCATATTAGTACCGTTATCTGACATTATGGTATTACATTTTTCACGTCTAGCAATAAATCTTTTAATAGTAGCAAGAAATGAATATGTGGTTAAATCAGTTACTACTTGTAAATGTATTGCTTTAGTAGCTAAACATATGAATAAAGCAACGTACACTTTTGCATAATTACCCTTTCTCTGATTTTTATACTTGATGAGGAATGGACCAGAAAAATCGAGTCCACAAGTATTAAATACAAACCCTGGGTTAACTCTTTCACCAGGTAAATTTCCCATAAGTTGTTCACATACAATTGGTTTAACCTTAAAACATGTTACACATTCATGTTCAACTTTTCGAGCTATATCTCTACCATTAATAACCCAAAATTTACTACGAACCTGATGCAATAGTGCTTGAGCACCAAGATGTAAATATTTAACATGGTAATACTGAAAAATTAATCTAGTAAATACATCATCTTTTGGCATTACATAAGGAAACTTTTGGTTGTAATTAAGATTACTGTTGGCAAGTCTGCCTCCTACTCTCAGAAGAGAATCATTATCTAAAAATGGACATAAATTTTTTAACTTACTTTTGGAAGAAACACAATTCTTATTTTTTATGGATAGAATATCCTTGCTAAATTGCTGTAACTGTACATACCTGATCAAGATTTTCTCAGCGTCATCCAATTCTTTAACAGTTAGAGAACCTGTAAGGTTTTAGTTAACTCTTGGTTAGTTAACCAAGTTTTATTTTAATTTAAATCTTTTCTATCTCCTCTCTGTTTCAACTTCCTGTCAGAAGAAGCGCGCGTTTTTAGCTTATGCTAATTTTGAAGTACGGCCAAGCACTATTTAAGCCAGAGGTAGAAACCTCTCGGTGTGCGAGAGCTCAGACTCAGATCACGGTCACGCCGCTCAACGTTCGTCTGACCAGTTAGCAACTTAAATTTTATAAGCCATAGTGCTTACCACGTGATTGCATTGTAAAACAAATTAAAGTGCGGTAGTATTTAGTATACCTTGCTACGCACCCTTTTCGGTAGAGGCCAACTTCCGCGAATTGCTCTGCGAAGCAAAGTTTAATTTAATTTCTATTTAGGTATTTATTTTAATTTATTTGATTGTTAAGTTCGACCCAAGAGCGGTCTTTTACGTTCTGTATCTCTCCCAAGTTGGGAAGTTTGTATTTAATAGTGATTGAATAAAAGAGGATTTCAAATCCCTTCACGTGCAGTTATTATCCAGCCCAGCAGATACATCAGAACATAGCGTACCTTCCGCTCCCTGATTGTTAAGTTCGACCCAAGAGCGGTCTTTTACGTTCTGTATCTCTCCCAAGTTGGGAAGTTTGTATTTAATAGTGATTGAATAAAAGAGGATTTCAAATCCCTTCGCGTGCAGTAATTATCAAACACATTTTATACATCAGTTCATAGAGAAACATCCGTTCTCTTTTTTAGGGATAGAATATACTTGCTAAATTGCTGTAACTGTACATACCTGATCATGATTTTCTCAGGGTCGTCCAATTCTTTAACAGTTAGAAAACCTATTAAATTTTTTCCCTTACAATTGGCTATAAATCTGCAAACAAAACTTAATACACGAATACTACGAAGATAGTTATTACTAATGTTAAGAATATGATCTAAAACAAGGGAATTAGAGTTCACATTTAGATTAACTAAGTCATTATCCTTAAGTTTGAGTTCTTTGGCGTATTCCACATCATCCATATCAGATGAAATTACTTCACAAGGATTAGTCAAAAACCTCTCCTGAGTCAAGAAAGTTGGTCCATACCACCATAAATCATTATGAAGAAGATCTTTAGGTTCAGTTCCACGTGATATCAAATCAGCTGGATTATTGTGAGTGCTAACATGGTACCACTCATGAACAGCAGTCATGCTTCGAATAACAGATACTCTATTAGCAACAAATGTCTTTAGTTGATAAGGTTCCTTCTTAATCCATGCTAACACTATTGACGAATCAGTGAAGTAATAAACCTTGACTATAGGCAGCTGAATGGCCTCTAATATTCTTTTCATTAGTTTTACCAACAGAACTGCACCACAAAGTTCCAAACGAGGAATGGTAATTGACTTCAGAGGTGACACACGAGACTTGCTGCACAGAAGTCTTGATGAACATTCATTCGAAGATGACATACATTTCACATAAATTGCAGCACCATAGGCCTTCTGACTAGCATCACAGAATCCTATAATTTCTATTTGCTGTAATCCATTGGTTAGAACAAATCTGGGGATGCGATAATCGTTGACTATTTTTAAACTATGCAGAAATTTTTTCCATTCTTCAAAGCAATTTTTAGGAAGAGGTGTATTCCAATTTAATTTTAGAAGCCAAAGTTTTTGTAGAAATATTTTAGCTTTTATCGTAACAGATCCAATTAAACCTAACGGATCAAAGAGGCGACCTATTGTTGATAAGACATCTCATTTCGTTCCTGTTTCTTCAAAGTCAGGGGGGCATCCCTCCCTTTAGGCAGATAGCCCTCGTGTGCTTTGCCATAACTAAATAACCTAACCTAACCTAACCTAACCTTCAAAGTCAGGTATCTTTAAATCGCAAGAAAAACAGTCTCTAGACGTATTCCATGACATTCCTAAGGCCTTTGTAATCTGAGGCTTATCCGTAACTTGAAAAGAGTAATTTTGAGTTGCACTTTCTTTATTCTTCAATAGTTCTGGATTATTTGAACACCATTTGCATAACTGCATTCCACCACGTTCTAGAAGACAGGTTAACTGTGTCTGCAAATCCTTCGCTTCTTGCAGCGTATTAGCTCCAGTGATAATGTCGTCCACGTAACAGTCCTTCAGTATGGCTCTTGAGGCATGAGGAAAGTCAGATGCTTCATCCATTGCTAACTGCTTCAGGACCCTTGTTGCCAGGAATGGTGCACTTGCTGTTCCGTTTGTTACAGTCCTTAGACGATAAGTCTGCACATGACTACCAACAGATTCTTTCCACAAGATCAACTGCAGGTTTCGTTGAGATGGTTCAATAAGTATTTGTCTGTACATCTTCTGAACATCAGCTCCTAATGCATAGTTGTACTTTCGAAATCTAATAATAATAGAAAAAAATCTTCTTGAGGTATTCGTCCTTTCATTAATATTGAATTAAGTGATTTTCCATTGCTAGTAGGCGCTGATGCATTAAACACAACGCGAAGCTTGGTAGAGGCTTTCTCTGGCCCATAACCTCCATGATGATTAAGATAATTGCAAGTCGATGCTTCAATTTCTTGAACTTCTTCCATGTGATTCAGATCCTCATATTCCTTGATAAAATTCTTATATAAGGTTTTCATGTTCGAATCGCTTTCTAGTCGTTTTCACACTTGATGCAAGCTTTTCTCAGCCAGCGTTTTCGATTCTCCTAATTCCACACCTTCCCTTACGGGTAACTGAACTATATATCTTCCATCATTTTGTCTATAGTGAGTACGCTTGAAATGTTCTTCACAGTATTTTTCTTCTTCACTCAAAGCATCCTCGATATTTTCAATGGATTCAACTTCCCAAAATCTTTGCAAAATTTCTTCAACTCTTTCTTCACTATTTTGAACTAAACCACAATAATTTACTTCTGAGTTACTCTTGCATGCACCAGACGCGATATATCCAAAAACTGTTTCTTGGAATATCAACGGTTGATTTTCTAATTGAAATTGTCCTTGTTTTAAAATCTCAAAAAACAATTCGGCTCCTAGTAACATATCTATTTTGTTAAGTGTTCTAAATTGCGGATCCGCTAATTCAATATCAATGGGAATATTTAATGACTGCACTTCTAAACTCCTTGATGGAGTTACACTGGTTATTTTAGAAATAACTAAACAATTAACTGATCTTACATA
>KK117503.1:30736-64666 GCA_000611955.2 Stegodyphus mimosarum
TTTTTCAATTTTAATTTATATTAAATATTCGAAACAGTAGTTTTTTCCTAAATTTTACTAGACTATTCCAAGATAAGGATTAACTCTTGTTCTGTTCTATGTTTAATGTTTCATGTGCTATTTTCTTATGTGTTGTTTGATTAATACTCTGTTTAGATTTAGCATTAGTTTGCTTGACATGTTTTATATTTTAATCAAATGAATGGTTTTAATGTTCAGTTTTAATTTTTTTATTTTATGTTAAAATTGTAGGGTTTCCCTTAGTTATTTAACCTATTATTCAGATTTTTGTTATATTTCCTGAACTCCTCAACTTCCCCCGTCAGGATGTAAATTTAAAGTTAAGTGAATTGAGTATTTAAACGGAAGATTCTTGGAGTTTATTCAGAGCATGGTTTCGCTAGCCAGCGCACGTTTCGTTTCTGACTTTGCTGTTACGCTGAAACGCCTTTTTGGCCATTTGAATAATTATCTCTCTTGTTAGGTTTATTGACTTAAACTAGCTTAACCGTAACTTAAAGGGCTAATCCAGCACTATTCTTTTTTTAGACTTGAATATATTTGTGTTACAAATTCTTAGTTTCCACAGCAAGTTGTCGGTTTTATTGTAAAGCTGGAAGTACATGCCTTTCTCTTCATAGTTAAGATTAATAAAGAGTTATTTTCACCCTTCTGTGCTGGTATTACTTCAAGCCTGTGTGAGAAGTCGCCAGGTTCATTAATAGGATCTAGGTTAGTTTATGTGGCCAAAAAGAGTCAGATCCTATAAAATTACTTAGGTAAGTCGTTTTCCGTTTTTTGGGACACTTGGAAAATTGGGAAATTCTGCTGTTCTTATTCCAGCCTGTACGGCTTGGACTGATAAGGACACTAACTGTTTTGTAGTTTATTGAAGTGGTAAGTTTTAATTTGTAAGTTTGTGTAGTTTCAGAAACAGGGTATTCCATTTACTTCTTTTGTGACACCAACCCCCTGACAAGATTAGGATATGTAATTTGTTCATATTTTATTTTCATTATTATTTACACAATATGTGTGGTTTGCACTGTTTTGCTTGTATTATTTGAACTTTTTATCATTTGCTCACTAGTGATGCAAGTGCTGTTTAAATTCACTTATTCACAGTGTTTGTTGCTTATTTAAACATTTTTTTATTTTTAACTACCTGTTCCAAGTTGAATATGTAATAAATTAAAAGAATTTTTATTTTTCAGTATTACCACCACTTGTTGCAGCTTTCAGCGCATTATTGAGTTAAATTTTGAACTTCTTTTACAATGTAGTTTCTCATTATATATATAAAACATATAATTATTACTTATATATATGCAAATCCAAAGTCTCACTTTAATCGTCCCTTAACTTCAAAATTTTAATTTGGTTATTTTTCCTTTCTATCTTAAAGACTACAATACTATTACTGACCGCAATAAAATCATTTTAGACTGCATGGTTTCAAAACTATTGTTCCTCGTTTGAATCTTATGTAAAGTTTACAACGCAGATATTCCCTTAATACTTCATCCAATAACAGTTTCAAGTTGCAAATCGAAACTTAACATTAGCCAATCAAAATAATTAATTAATTAAATAACGAGAATTAACGCGAATTTCATTCTGAACGTGAATTTCAGCTTTGACTCGTCGCATTCTGTGTCTCGTTTCTGTTCTGCCAACCTGCTTACGTATCTGCTGCAGATGTCATCCGCCATCTAATTTTTTGCTATCACCAACTATAATTATCAGAAACATTACTGAGGAACAGCGGCTCACTCGCCTGTGCAATTCTGTATTACTGTTATGTGTTTTATTCAACGAATTTTGCAAGAAATAAAGAGGATCCGTGAGTGCCCACGACTGCCTGTTGTACAAAGAAATTTTCATCAACAAACACATGGACATCATCGTGCGTCTACTTCTTCATGATCTTCTGTGTTGCTAAGGCAGCATTTTCCATCACAAACATAAATGTACATATATCATCGCAAATATTTATTATTACATGTTACACAAATTTAATATAGGTAACAAAAATAATTTCAATGGTGAATGTTGTAAATGTGTGATGACACATGTTAGCAGTCATGGTAGCTGATTTAAATCTTTTTTTATCCTCGACAAGCACGTCTTAATACAAAATTAATATATAATGGTCTCAGTATATGTGCTCGTTCTTGATCACATTTGCGCCTTTTTGGCATTTTGATAACAATATATTTAAATATATACAAGTAAATGGCAATACATTAACACAGAAGCAACGGAGAAGAGAATGCGCAAATTCCAGTTAGAAGATAAGATTATGACTGATTCAAATTCATATTGATTGATTTAGTTCGCAAATTTTACGCATCTTGTACGGAATCTTGCCAATAGCGGCTTGTCAGTACGACCTTGATCTGCCAAAGCTCCCAGTTTCCACAAATTTTCTGTGATATTTATTAGCCCCGTCGTAGTGATAGAACGTCGGAACTTTGTGTGAGAATATATTTACATGCGAATAGCTTTTTTCACGTGTTTTCGCTTAGGAAAGTGTTGTAAATCAGAAACAGTTGATTCGCTGCTCAGGACATGAGTTTCACCAGTACTGCCTTATCAACCAAATTCAGATTACAGTTTTCGAGTTTTCTGCAATTTAGAAATTGCTGGAAATAACAGGTTTTCTATAATTCTTAAATTTCATCCGAAGAAACCTTGTCAAAGTGCTTACTCAAGTAATCGTTGCTCAGTACTTACTAGAAACCAACTGTCGAATCATCTTGATAATTCTGGGCATAGATAACCTATTACAAATAGCTCCGGGATGTTTCTAAAAATTAACAATAATGTATAGAAAGTTTTTAACAAGAAAATGACTCTAGTGCCTGCCTGTTGAATTATTAGCTATGGTTGTGGAATTTTGAACTTTTAATTAAAATTTGAGTTGTTACTCAAATTATATTTAAAAAATGAGCCGCAAGATTCAAAAGTTTAAATGATACATTTCATTCGAATCATTTTAATAAACATATATGCAGTTTTAAAAATGTATTCTTATAATTTTTTTTATTAAAAGCAGATTTCAAACTATTTTATTTAAAAACCTTCAGTAGTAAGAATTTTTTCCCCTTCTTTTTCTTCGAAGAATTCGGCAGATATGATATTCGAAAATGCAAAAGTCTTTCAAGATTTGAATTCAAATTCACAGAAATTCAGAATTCGACTTACCTTTAGTTTTTGCAATGCAAATTAAAATTTGTGCAATACCGTAATATTTCTCTGCAAGATTTGACATGCATCACAGTAATGTCCATGTTTGCAGGTTCGTTAAAAAAATATTACGCAAGGCAGCAAGACTCAAAGCTGAAAGTTGCAATTGGAATGAAATCTCCTCCAATATCAACTTCATCATTAAAAATGTCAATTAGGATTATAAAAACAAAATCAGCTACGCAAAGGAAGATTCACACTAATATTCTTGCCAAAGTTTCTTACAGAAAGTGTAATTTAAAAAAGTATATGAATTGAACTATTATTAATGATGAACATTGTCTGATATATTATGCAAGATTTGGTAAAAAATACTGTACAGGTTTGTGATGCAGATAGGATGCCGATGTTTATTGACAATATTCCGGAATCCATTGTGCTTGAAAGCGTATGGAAGAACTATCAGCTAAGGTTACTTATTAGAAGAACGAAGAATTCCGTTGTTTGTACATAATACAATTTTTTGTTCGTGTATGTGTGCATGCACATGTGTGTGTGATTTCATAAGTTATACAAGTCTTTAAGGGTTCTGATACAGATATTTCAGTCTTTAGCCATTTCATATATTCTTCTTATCATTGAATAATTATTCAGAGGATTTTTTAATGATATGTAACAGTGTTCTGTAATTAAGAATAGTTTTTATTACCTCTCTGACTACCAGCAAAATTAATTTCTTGCCAAGCGTGTGCAGATTTTCAGCTTTTGCGATTAACAATGAAATAATAAATAAGGATCATAGCTCATCATCATCTTGTTTAGAAGACAATTTAAAAAGTTTCATAGCGTTGGCTGTCCCAAATATTTCTTTTCCAGTGGTCGAAAATAGGATTAAGCTTTGTCTTTTTTATCAGTATGTATTTTATTCAAAAGCTCTCGTCAACCAGAAGGCTCCGCATCTTCATCTGAAAAACACTTTTCGGCAAATTAAAAACATAGATAATGATTGGTCTGTAGGAGTGTGTGTAAATCCATATTTCAAATACTCAATACTGTATTGCTCGCACTTCCTAGATTCAGATATGGATTATTAGCAACGCGCACAAAAATAATAAGACACTCCTGCCTTTTATACACTTGATTTTGTGCATGTAACCAGCTTATATGTCTTTGCTTGTTTACAATGCACTACACTCCTAGAAACATTCCTGTCTTCCATAGACTTGATTTTGTGAATGTAACCAGCTTATATGTCTTTGCTTGTTTACAATGTCAATGCATTTGTTCTGCAAATAAGTCACTACACATTCCCATATTTTGGTCAGAATATGCTTGATTGCATGAATTGCACTTTTTGCGAACTTGCACAGCAATCTTAAACCGAATTAGATATACATACAATTAATGCTAATTTACATTTTTAATGCTTATTTAAGCAATACCATTAAGATAATTATTTTACATAGCTAGTTAAAACATTTCTTTATGAAAACAGTAGGTATTTTCAAAGTATTCTATTATACTATATTAATTTCTTAAATAGGCAAGTACACCATAGGCAACCCTTTTCTTGACACCCTCACTTACCCTTGGACCCACTACTGCATCCATAAACGATTACAGCGCCCACTGGGAGCATGTACAGTCTACTCATGGACATTGTGTCACGTACCAAAATATACACAAAAAAGATTGCATGTAAAATGTTTTTCCCAGAGCCAAGGGCAATAAGTGAAATTTAAAAAATTATAATTTAAATATTTAAAAAAAAGTCAGCAAAACATTTAATAAGGTTGTTATTTTTTGTTTTCTTATATACTAGTCTCTCTACACAAAGGTGATATATTTCTCTCTGTTTTCACATTTTTCTAGGCCTAAATTCTTAAGTACATTGATACAGAACTGTATGCTTTATAGTTGACTTAGGTTTAACTATGTCATTTTATAATAAATTTTAAAATTTTAGCCAGAACTATTTCAAGCTTGTATATAAAAATTGCTTAAATCTCTTTCTTATTTTCCTCTATAAGTATGTTTAAATACAACTTTAAAAGGAATTTTAATTTATTACAGAGTAACTATAATAAATTTAAATTTTTAGTCAGAACTATTCAAAATTTGTGTGTGTAAGCTAAGTTTTAACACTAACTTACTACAAATGAAAAACATTTTGTTACACAGCAATGTTTCCAAATGGGAAACACACTGAAAAATCACTGACTTTTTTTTTTTTCTTTTATATTTCTTACAACTGTGTTTTAATGTAATTATTATAAGTAAATAACAGTTCTTATTATCATAATGTGGTGCTTAAATGGTTAATAGAAAAACTTCCAAGATGAAATTCCTAATGCTACTAAAAAAGATATAAGCTAATCAATTTAATATTTATTTTAAACTATTATTAATCTAAAAAGTTACCTAAAAAAGTAAAAATCATAATGAAAACCATTTCTATTAATAGTGCAAAGCTGAAACAGATTTCAACTTGAAGAAAAATATTTACAGAACTAGCTACTCTTTGATTTCAAAAAATTTCAGTTTTTGCGACAAATTCCTTAAAGGGAAATCTTTAAGAGATTTCAATCCTAACATTCATGAAAGGTTTCTGAGAAATCATCACAAGGGCTTAAAATTTACTGAAAAATCCAACTGATGTGAAAGAACGAAATAATGTATGACTATTTCTGGTGTACATTGTACCCAATAATTAAATTTACTCATCATACAAATTTATCATATTTTGTAATTTTTTAAATTTTGAACACTTTTTAATTTAAAAATAAATAATTTAAATTGCATCACGCACAATTTCTTGTATTTTCTGTTGTAAAAAGTAAAACATTTGATTAGAAATTAATTTTTACAAGATAAAATGAGCCTTTGCCTAAGTTTTCATACCTCACAAGTACTTAATGTACTACCAGTAATAACAACAAAAGATTTCATCATGATAATTCATGATGAAATCTTTCATCATGAATCATGATAGTTCAGTATGAAAACTGTAAATGAAAATAAAATAAACTAAAACAAAGAAAAATCGCTAACATATTCATCTTTGCCAGCAATGTGGATATGGCATACCTACTCAAATAAAAGTAATTTCAATAAAGCCTCACTGCAAATTTGGTGGAAGTTATAAAATCCAACTCAAGAATGAAGTAATACAGAAGAAAATGGTCTAGCTGAAACTTTGTGCATCACTTATTAACATAAATCGAATGCTGAACATGCACTAAGGCAGTACTTCTTACAAGATAAAATGAGCCCTTTGCTAACGTTTTCATACCTCACCAGTACTACTCTCAAACAGATTTCATCATAAGCATAGCTTCAGTATACAAAGTGCAAAAGATAACAAAATAAAAAAATAATTAGAAAATTCATCTTTATCCACAAGGTGGACATAAATACCCAATCAAATAAAAGTGATTTCAATAAAGCCTAGCTGAAAATTGGGTAAAGTTATAAAATCCAACTCAAAAATGAAGCAATACAGAAGAAAATGTTCAGCTGAAAATCTATACATCTCTTATTAACATAAATCGAATGCTGGACATGCACTAAGGCAGAGTAATTAGTAGTTACACATAATCAAATTCAAATCAATTACAAAACACACTGTTTCGACACAACCATAGTTATAGTGGAATTCCTATCATATTTGATGAGATTTCCATTGTTGCGGTTTAAATATTATGCTTTTTCCATGTCCACTAATATAGTTATTTAGCTGCTGCTACGACTATCTGTGTCTGCATATATATTAACTCTAACTGTATGTGTTAGTAATAGCAACACACTAATAAAGTTGAGGATGGTTCCAAAACTAAGGTAAATAATATTTTGCGTTTCACACGACTATTTTCCTTATTTTGTCAAAGTAAATATCATTCACTTCTAAGCATTTTCTCATTTTGCCAAAATTAACATCATTCACTTTTAAGTAGTCTCTACACAATCAATACGTATAATACAGAATGGTGAATGTCAACTGCATGCTGAAGTTAGCAGTATTTATTAATACTATTATTATATTGATCATTGATTTCCTAATGTATTCTATTTTTTTCTGACAGCACAAAGATATTCAACGACGAGAATATCAAGTCAAATATTTACTTTTTGGGTGTTGCCTTGCACAACAACCCATATCTTTTAACACTTTTTTACACTTCAAGCTTAAAGGCATTTATAAAAAGTAAACACTCAAATCAGAATTTCTTACATGTGTCATATTTTTATTGGTGCTGTGCTGTACTATGTGTAAAACTGTTTACAAGAAACACTTTTCTCATAAAAGATATGCATTCTGGGGCAGATGTCTTAATACACATTGAATAGTTCACACATACTGAGCAATGGCACAAGCCAATCAGTTCTCAGGACTATAACTGTTTCTTCCCACCACAAGTTGCTAAACAGTACAAGAATTCATAAAGTACAAAATTCCATTATCAAAACAATAAATAAAATTCATTCCTTGAACCATAAAATGGCTGAATAATTCTTGATTTAGATAGATAGATAGACAGATCGATCGATAGATAGATACCAGTTATAATGTTGGTCTAAACGTAAGATGTTAATATCCTGTAAAATGCTTTTGAAAATCGTACCAATTCTCACACAGGGTGCAGTAACATACGCAAACTCTTTCTGTTACTTATAAACACCTCTTAAAATACACAATTATCTTGCATTTGGACTAATATGTGAATTAATTTGATGCTGTTCAAATACAAGTGATCTTACATAAATTATTATTTTTATAAAATTTACTCAATATACAATATATTAGAGTAAATATATACCGATATCAAAATCTTATAGTCTTGATTTTAAATTTCAATTCATGCAACTTAAAAAGTAAACAGCAGCTTTTGTTTTGTTATAACAGGCAAGTAATAAGGACACACCGACAAATACAAAAAAGTGTAAATTTATTTAATCACAGTTTCAAGAGGGTGAATTTTAAGTGCATAATTAGCATACCACATTTTCAATTGCATTTTGCATCTTCAAATATAGCAGCACTTTGCACAGGTGTTAAGCACATGTGGCACTAGGAACATCATCAAAACAAAAAAAGAAAATGTGGCATCTATGAGCATGTACAAATAATCAAATGAGCAAAATTTTATTCTTAAAAAATCACATTAAATTCAAAGAATACCTGGAATGTATAATTTATGACCGAAAGGAATTAATGTGAAATTCAAAATTACTTCCTAAAAGTAATATCAAAAGTGCATTCAAATTGGCTTCTCATATTCTGAGATACACAATACATATATACTATGGTCTTCAAGATGAAAATCTAGATGATGTGACAAATATAACAGTGCACAAAATTCCATTCTTCCTCTAACGTACTGTTTACTGCTTTTTATTTATAAAAATATATAATCTTTTAAATCTAGATTAACAAAATAAATATACTGATATATTACAAAAATAGTTACAGTCACAAAAATCCAATAAAATACAATATTTCCATAAATATACTTTCTAATAATTTTAAGCAGCTGTACAAGGATTAACTGTGCTTGCAGTTACTCCATAAACAATTAAGTCTAAAGACTGAAGTAGAGAAATTTATTCTCTTAATGAAAAACAATGATTTATTAAACAAAGCTGATATTGAACTCTCCATAGTCTTTACCGAGATCCAGATAATCAGTTTTTGTCTGAAATGAGCCGAGATTAATATTCGCACTATTTTCCACACTTTCACCATCTTCTGATGCTTCTTCATCTGATGTAAGACAAAAAGCAGGGTTAATATGAACAAGTTGTCGGCTTGGTGGCCGAGGAGGAGGACCTCTGGCAAGGGCTTTAGGAGGAACAGGAGGAGGTTCACATGACAGTCTTCGTAGAGGTAGTTGTGAAAATGAAGCCTCTTTAGAAACATCTCTTTCTAGGGGGAGATCTTCACCCTGGTTTGATGTTTCCAACAAATACCCAATTCTTGAAGGAGACAGAGATTCATCTGAATGAGCCCTTAACGTCACATCTACATCCAAATCCAATTCAAAACTATCATTAGCTGTAAGGGTTGAATCTAGATTTGATGTAGGAGATGAATTTGCCGACAATAATACTGCATCTTTATGTTCAGTAGGTCGAACACGGGGTGGAAGCCTTGGAGGAGGATGTGATAAGGCAGAAACTGTGGGTTTGGAAACAGGCCAAGCACCAGATCTTGATTTCAAATTTCCGACCACAGATGGAACAATACCAAGATTTTGAAGGAATTTTTCAGAATTTGTTTCTTCAAATTCATTGCTAGAATAACAAGCTCTAGGGAAATATTTCTCAGCGAGCTGGTTGGCAGAATATACTAATTCTGGCGTCAAATTATGATCTAGACTTTGAAGAGTTGTAGATAAGCCAAAATCAGCATCAGTGCTATTAAATGGCACAGAAGACTTCATTTCAATTTTACTGGGAACAGGACAATTTTCTTTACCATGAGAGATATCTTTAGACCCCATCTCAAACTTTGACTCAGATGTTTGATTTTTCACACACTGTAAACATGAAGAATCTCCTACTTCGGGGGAGAAAAAAAAAAAGAAATATTATGAACGCACATGTAAAAATGCTTTTCAAATAAACGTGTTATAAAACTTTTATCTACAATTTAAATTCAAACGAATTGAAATGGAACATCATTTCAAAACAAATTATAATTTAAACACACACATAAAACCAGAAACTAGTGAGTAACCAAAAAACATCACACAATAACCAAAATAAACAACAAAAAAAAGGGAAACAAGAGACACCTTGATGGGGTGTTTTTTTTTTAAAGTTTATTTTCACAATTTTCTCATAATTACTTTGGACAACCAAAGTTATTTCAACTCTTATTTCGCAATGGAGTTATACTTCAGGCTTGACTTCCTAAAAATGGATCAAGACTCTTAAGAAACACCCATTTATAACATCTGCTGTGTAATAAAACTGCCCACTTGCACAAAGGTTACACTTTGCATTTGATGAAACTTCAAAGAAAGTGTCCAATTTCACCTCATTCCAGAATAATGCTACTTAGGTCGATGGCATTGTTCTCTAACTTTTTTTAATGTTATAAGAATTTGGTGTGACTATTCTTTGGTTTTGATTACTCCATTCTACCCCCAAGATAAAATATCCTTTAATGACATTTAAAAAAATATTTTATGACTACCTGATAAATTACTAATGCTGTTTTCAATCTACTAAAAAAAATTTTAATAAAAATATCTCAAATGTGACAAAACTATTTCAAAAATTGTTTTGAAGTGTTTAGAAATGTAGAACTTTTTTTAAAAAATGAGATAGTATATTTTTAACAGAACCTCAAAAGAAATGCTCAATTACCAAATGGAAGAAGTCGCCTAATACAGACAACAGCAACAGGAAAATAGCCAGTTTCAAATCTTAAAATTCCATAGCAGCTCTGAAGATTTTCAATATGGCCAGCAATTGTATGAGTTTACTTTTTGATTGCTAAGACATTTCAATTTAATAAACAAATACTTTAATCCATACAAGAACATCTTTAAAATTCATTAAGTCTTAGAACACTTTAATTAATAAATATTGAATGATGATATTCATACTAAAATATGTAAAGTACAATATATATATAACATATATATTTGTTACTACCACTAGATTTAATAAATATTGCATACACTCAGAAATAATAGTTGCTTGGTTAAATATGTGCATAATATGAAAAAAAGAATTAGTTTTATTACTTTTATATTTATATTTTTCACTCGCACAGAAACAGTGTACAAGTCTTAGCATCATTTAGCACAAGAAATAAAAACAACTTTTATGAAATTTAAAAAGTGTAACAACAAAGGAATTACTATGTAATATACTGCTCCTTTTCCCTATAACTGAAAAAAGAAACATAAACAAACCGAACATTACTAGAATAAACAAAAGTCGAATCTATTTGGAGTACAGTGTGTTTGATGAAAATTTATAAAAAATAAATAAATAAATAAAATAATTCAGTGGAAAAAAATCAAAATGAAATTTTAGAAAATAATCGAGATAAAAGCATTTTCATCTCAATTATTTTGATGACTGAGATGATATGATGATGATCTAAAAGGTGATAAAAATGAAGCTGAAAATTAAAAATGACCTGTTAGAAACAGAAAATTACCAGCAAAGTTTAGAGATTTCATAATGTCATACCAGGAAGTAATAATAGGAAAAGATAACGAAAGATGTTTAGAAGTATTGAAAGGAAAAAAATCTTTAATTAATAATAAAACTTAAAAAGTTTCAAATCAAAGTGAAGCAGAAAACAACAAAATTTTCAATGGTATATCGATTTTTGTCAAAGGAGAAAGGTCAATTCACAACTAGGTTTCTTATGAGAGAGCTTCAACAAGAAAGAATTGACATATAAAACGTAGTTATGTTGTAACAATGTAGAGTTAAGTTTGCAATAATAGTTAATTACAAATTTGAAATGATGCAATCTCATATACATATAAAAAAAAATTTCTGTACTGAAATGCAACACAGAATATTTACAGGAAACTTGGAGAACACTTTGATTAAGGAAAAGTATTAAAATTACAGAAGTATCTTTATGGACTAAAACAAGCTCTTTTTCAGTAATTGCTTCATAAAACTTCTATAAAGTAAAAGGTTTCATTCAAATCAAAAGTGATAGATATGCATATAAAATAAATGACTCCTCAATGATTTTAAATTAATGAAAAGGAATAGGGCTAAACTAGTCAAGATATTCACTAAACGTTCTTGAAAAACAAATATCAAGGAACTGATACCCCAACAAGAGTAGAAACAAATATATAATAGTTGATTCCCTTTACAGAAGCAATTGGTAATCGGTTATATCTAAAAAAACTTGTCCTGAACTGAGACTTGCTGCTAGTCTTGAAAGCAGACATGCCGAGAATCCGCACTTAATGGATATGTGATCCTATATGAAAGAAACTCTGTGGGTTGTAGTACAAGGAAACAATCAGTAGTCGCTTACCAACTAAAGAAGCTGAGTAGATAGCGATAGCAGAATGTGTTAAAGAGCTTTTATATTTAAGAACTGTTTTGGAATAAATAATCAATAAACTATCATAGTAAATTTAAATACTGATAATGAAAACGAAAACTGATTTGAATGAAATTTTTAATAGAATAAGTAACATATTGAAGCAAGGTATTTTTAATCAGAAAATGTAACGAAAGATAATTCAGTTTTGTAACTAACTTTTACTAAACCGTCAGATAAAGTGAAATTAAGAATTATTTAGTGCACTAACAAATACATTAAAGTAAGAAGCAAATATTTTTTCTGACTAAGGAAGAATAAATTATTGAAGGAAGCAAAATAATTTAAAATTAACTTTTTGAATTTAATAAAGGAAATAAATTTAAGCAAGTGTTAAGTGGTAGCTCTTATTAATGTTGGGATAATTGAACAACTGTATGTACATCTGTATATGCACCCTCGATGTTCCAGTGAATTTGTATAAAAGGACAAAATATTCGTGCAAAGAACATAATTTGAAGCATGCATGTTTAGATTGCATTTATTTGTTAAGTTTCAATAAATGTGTTGAAACAGTTGCCTTTCACAATGCAACATGCCACCTTTTCACCAAACTCACTGAAATCTAATTGTAACAACACAACTTAATGTTTTAGCACTTTGTTAGGTAAAAAGTGTTTTGGTTGTGTGTTGTACTATGAAATGTTTCTGCAAAAAAATATATAAAGTAAAAAAAAAAACTTTTCCATATGTGAAAACTCACAATTAGTATGAAATAAAATCCTAAAAGCAGATATTCAAGATCACATTCTATACCCTTTTACTGAAATTTCTGCTAAAAAGTAGACCAAAGCAAATCTCCACAAGCTCCCTCTTCTAGTAATTCTGTATCTTTGCCTTCATCAGGTTGAATTTGTTTAATTAGTAACTTATCCAATTTGACGAATATGAAGAAAAGTTCTTTCTTCTAATACTAGTAAAGTTAAAAAGCTTTTAGTGTTTTCTGGCACAGAAAAAAAAATGAAATTCAAAAGCAGTTTCTCTCATTTCAACATATGTAAAAGCTGTATCTGTTAAAACTTTTTGCGTTGATGCAAAATGTTGCTGGATTCTCTCAGGAAAATGCAATGAATGTAAGTTTGGTTGAGTAGCTAAGTAAGGTAGTACAGTCTGTTAAGATAAAGTATAGAAGGGCTATGTATCTAAAAGAGAGGGCCTTTTTCTTGGCAAAAGAAAAGAAACAAGTACTTCTGTAATGATGGAGATATGATTACTTTTGCATTGTCAACACTGAAGGAACACAATTTATTTTTCAACAGTGTACTCTAAGCTTGAAATAACAGCTAGGAGATAATATCCCAGGAGTTACTACTGCTATAGTTTCAGCACAAATATTTGTTAGATATTTTTCCTAACGAAATACATACCATTCATTATCTTCTCAAAAAACAATATTTTCATTCTAATCTTAAAATAATTTAAAATTTTAGAATGCTTGAGATAAGTATATTTATTAAAATGAATGAAATAATTTCAGTAAATTAAATTCATGGGTTAAGAGAAATTCTATGCATGACGATGCACTAAATAGCTGAAGCTCAATTGTCAGCACTGACACTTTTCTGCCAAAAAAAAAAAAACTGCAGTACTTGGCACTCACTGATCTGCAGCACTTGGAATACCACTACTGATCCCTGTGTATTTTGAGGTTTTAACAATCTCATTGCTATAAATTCAGTCAACTGAATTTTCCTGCAAAATTTAGTATTCACCATCTGAAGGTGGATTCAAGCATGCCTTCAATCTGTCAGCACAAAAAAATCTAAATTTGAAATCCAGACAGAAATCTACAGTGACACAGACAAATCACTACACTATAATACCTACACAGGAGAACTAGCTTCTTGTAAAGAGAATTCTGGAGATTAGAGAGATTCAGTAAGATCTCCAAGGTCAAACCAAAAACCTAGTGCCCAGCATTATGTTCTACAGAAAGAGCTCTTCAACAAACTTAAAAAATTAATTCCCAGCTACTCTACAAGCAGTCTTACAGTTAGTTACCTTCACTATATTCTCATCTTACCATCCACTGAAAACAGCCTGCGAACGCAGAGAAACTCTTACTTCCATTATATTTCCCTGAATGGTCCATTATAAAGCAAACGATTAAAAGTTTTAAATCCAATGTCACAATATCAGTGATAAAAGCTACTACTACTTATTATGGAGCAGAATGTATTTTTCTCCTTGAAAAAACTTTGACTCACTAAATTTGCTTCTGTGAAATGAATTCCTCTATAATCTTTTACATTTAAATTCTGTAAAAGCTGTAATGTAATAAATCTTAATATGCTGCAAAGTCAATCACACTTCCAGTTCTGGACACAGTACAAAATCCTTAGGTAAAGACAACTTTTCACAAGTAAAATCAAACTGAATTGAAACCTCAAAACATACAAACAGAATTCTACATAAAGTAAATGAAAATTAAATATACAGTCTTCATTTTAAGTAGCTCACCTGGATATGCATTTATGGTTCGTGATGGATTATAAGCTAACAGTGCCTTATTTTCAGCTAGTGACTTCATTCCTTCTGATCTAGCAACAGGTTGTAGTTTACACTTTAGTGCAGCTCTATCGGTATCTACCTGAGAACGTGCATGATGATACAAATACGATGATTTTGAAACAGGATTCTTCTTCTAAAATGACAGTGAATATTTAAAAGCATGGTTGAAGGCATGACTTTAAAAGAAAAAAAATTCACTTCAAAAATTTCAAAAAATGATTTATTTAAAAGACTCATAATTTTTCTTATCAGGTAAGGAAAAACACAATATTAAATTTTAGAATATGTGTTACAGAATAACAAAATGCAAATCAATAAAATAGCATTTAAAAAACTTACATTACAGATTACTCTGACTGACATTAATTTTTTAAAAAGCTGGAGAAAAAGACGCACAGTTGAATTCCACAATCACAAACCAACATCCATTCCAACCAAGGGGGAATGTATCATTTCAATCTATTTGATATTATTTATTCTGGGTGAAAATTGTTCTTGTATACAGAACAACCTGTGGTGATGGTTTAGTGCCACAATACTCCAAACTTGTCAGAAGGTTTATTAAAAGGAAACCCGAAGACACCATAAAATTAACTTTATTTAAAATTAAAAGAAAAAATTCAAAATTAAATATATGATGATAAGCTGACGTCAAATGTCGATCACAAACAAGCAGGAACAGTGAAGTACAAGTGTGTCTCTTGGGAAAAAGTTCAAGTCTTTACTTGCACTGTAGCAAGTACACACTGGTACAGCACAGCAAACATGGCTACTGCATGCAAATGTTAAAATACGAATATTCTCATTGGAATGCAAATACTCTGCCACAACCTTTAACATGGAATCACAAAAACTACCAATTTTAAAACAAAAAAGGGAATTAAATCTGCATTTCAGCCATTCATTCACACACACACACAAATAAATAAATAAAAATAAACTCTAATGTTTAAAATCCACATACTAACATTCAACACAAAAAGAGCCAGACATCTTCCAATAGAGAAATGTTTCTCTAAAACATGTCTACCCTTACTCATATTAAAATTTACATTGATTACAATGTTATACATCTATATTTTTTAAATACTCTGCATTTTAAATTGTAAACACTTTTCATACATCAAGTAAATCAACATTATGCTTCCTCGGAAAGAACAAGAATTCAATATTTTCCTTTTCTCATTAATAATTTTCTTCTATTAAGCACATACTAATCGCAGTTCTCTGCACGCACACTTCAGAAATTTCATTCTCTGTTTGTAGACTTAAGAAATTTCAGATGGAGTAATCTAAGAAACTTCTCAAGTAATTTCAAGGGTAATGGAAATGTTGCTCTTATGCAGTGGAGTATATAAATCTAAAATAGAACATTAAAATAACTAACATTATCCTAGTTTTATATACAGAGCACTTTCTTAGTAACACATCTTAAAAATGTGTTACAAAGAAAGCTGTCATGCTTCCACCAATCAAAACAAAACTTTCACAAGTGATCAGGAGAAAAATGTGCAAAATAACAGTTCAAAATCGTTCGCAACCCCCCAAAAGAGGGTGTATAAGATGACGCACTCACAGTTTTTGTCATGAAAATATGAATTCAATATGTCTGTAGATAAGAGGCATTACGTCATCAACAGAGATCAAGTAGCTCACTATACAGTTGCATATGCTTTTCACATATGTCACTTCATGGCATGGTACAATAAGAGGCACAGTCAAGGTGACTCATTACTACTATTGTTCTTAGGATCAAAACGGCCAAGTATTTGGAATTATTATCATTAAACAAATTAACTGGAAGAATCACATCAGTTAAATCATCAGCACTGCTTACATGATCGTCAGTTTCCCCAAATCACTTGTTGGCAGAAATTCCAACATCTCTTTAAAGAAAAAGACAAATATTTCAAAAGCAATCATGGTAATGTATACAATTTTTGGTTAATTGTTCTTTAGAACAGTGTATGCCAGAGTAGGGACAAATGGCACAAAATGATTTCGGGATCATGATAACATTTGGAAATTTTTTATGAGCGGTTAGATAACCACTTTATGATCTGAATGAATATTAATGTATACTTTTTTACTATATATGTGTTTTAAAACTTTTAACAGGTTTTTAAAAAAAATTCTGAAGTATGCCTGTTTCTATAGTTTCTGTAGTGTTGAAAGTAAGCTTTATTTCTAATTATTTTAAAGATTTTAGTCCTTGTTTTTCTCTTAATTTCCATATTTAATATAAATGCTCTTAGTAGTTTGTAGCTACATTTGTAAATGTAAGTATTGCATACAATTTGTATACATGCTTCATTTGCATGGAACACCATAACCAAGAGGAACATTAATACATTACAAGTTCTACAAAATCAAATCCTCGAAGTTAATTCTCCTTCTTTTACACACAACAAAAACCTTCATAAGGACTTCAATATCGAAAATCAATGACTTTCTGCTTCAGCAAAATAACCTTCACAATTACGCAGATAACTGCAAAAGAGTACCCTGATGGGATATTTTCATGCTTGAAATTATCAAGGACAACTACAACCTTAAGTCACATTCAATGTTAAATAACACTATACAATGTCAGATAAACTACCTCTGCAAGGACTTGTTTCAAAACAATCTCACAGGTAGCTGAGTGGTAAAACCCTGGATTACAATACCAATGATCATAACATCAGACCTGACTGTAGACATCACAGTTTTTTCCGTTTGCATCCTCACAATCATCCCCACCAGCTTTCTTCATACATTTTTTAACTTACTTCCTACATAATAACAAAGATTCCACTTATTCTCATTTTATCCGGAATTCATTTTGAACATGTAATACACTGCAAACAGTAACCCATTGTGTACTGATTTATCTGCACCCTTTCGCATGAACTATCTTTCATTTTTAACTTACTTTGTTGTTCAGTTATTCTTTATATAATTATACATAAGTAGTTAAGCAACTGACACTTAGAATTACTGTCCTGTAGAATGACATACATAATATGACCCAAATTTTAGTACTCATTTTGCATTATTTCCTTCTTACTAGCATTGAATCCTAATACACAGTTAAATATCCATTTATACATGAATACAATTTGTCTCACAGTTTGGTCTTACTGAGATTCCCATGTCTATTCACTTGCTCACTTCACTTGTTGGTTTCATCTGCACCTAGCAAATTTAAAAAGCAAAGCACCTAGCAAAAGTTTCTCTGCAGCAAATTTAAAAAAGAAGGAAGTTCCTAGCTCTTTATTCTCATATATCCTGTTCCTTTTACTTCCAAGAACCTGAACTGTTATGCACCAGATCATGGCTAATATTTCACTGACCTTGCAAGAGCTCTGCCATTAATGTAACCTAAACATCAAGTGTTTAATTTGAAAGTCAAACAACAAAAAATCAGCGTTATATTTGCATATTTTCACAGGACTAGTTTCGATGGTTTTACTGAACCATCATCCTCAGCAGGCATTGCTGATATAATGCTGATTTTTGATGTTTGACTTTCAAATTAACATTTGTTTGGCGTGTTATTCAATCTTCATCAAGTGGTTGTTAAAAGATTCAAAACGTATCTTTTTTAAGAATAAGTAAAAGTGAGTGATTTCCAAATCTGTGAAATTTGGCTGCAAAATTACTTGTTGCAAGAAAAATCTCAGCTGTCTTAAAATCAAAATGAGTTCTTGCAATAATTCAAATGATGAAATGAGATGGAACTGGGGGTTGTCTATTCTCAAATGGAGAATATTTGACGATTACAGTCTTGAATGGTGATATCCAGATTATGACACCAATTTCGAAGTGTGGATACCCCAATAGGAGACCTAACAGAGCCATAACCATTGCGGAGGATCAATATGTGGCATTAAATGCATGACAGCATACAGAAAGCAGTTCTCCGAGAAACTATCGGCTGCTTCTGGAGCAACAATTGCCAGGCAAACTGTGCACATATGCCTAGGAGAGGAGGTCCTTTAAAACCCACAACCTGAGGTGGAAGTTGCCTCAAGAGATCAGAATAAAAAGCTGACCTTTTGTGAAACTAAGCATGTCATTCGTAGACACAGAAAGACAGTAGACATGTCCTCTTTAATGAAGAAATGAAATTCACTGTGCAGAGTTATTCTAATGAATCTTCAAATGGAAAGAGCTTAAGGTCCATTAATATTCCTCCAACACAATGGAAATCACTCACTTTGGTGGATGTAAAATCCTTGCGAGAGAAGGCACCATGCTGAACAACCACACACTATTGCATGTCTCCAGTGAAGCATTATGACGACACAGGTTTATAGGGAAAAGGTTCTTACCCTTACATGAGGTTTTTCTAAGCAGCTATTGGAGAACATTATTTTTGTGGACCATAATGCAAGGGCCACATAAAGTTTAAATGCTGGATGATTTTCTGCAGAAAGATGGTATTTGCAATAATGGTTGAGACAGTAGTGCTGAAACTAAGTCTTGTACACCAAGGTCTGGGACATTCACGGAAGAATAACTACTTGACATTAATGTCCTCCAAGGATCCTCTATGTGCCAAAATCCTCACTTTTAAAAGAATAGGATTTGCTACAACAAGCTGTGATCGATAACCTCATTGTGCAGCATGTAAAGTTATATGGAAGAGCCACACTCCTTATAAGCTGTACCATTCTGAAAAATAAGGTGTCATGTTTCTGGCATTATTGCCTCCACTTCTATTTTTCAAAACATTTATCCCCTTTTAATTTTTTACATTAATACTGGATGCCTCAATTTCATTGTAATTTTTCAAGATACATGTTTTTGTGTTTGTTAACTCAACTTTGGATTAAGTTTACAAACTAACCAGATTAACTAACCACTATACAGCCCAGATGGTCTATTGGTTAGAGGAGCCTGACTGCAATACCAAAGGGCCTGGGTTCGAATCCTGGAGAAGGCATAGATGTAAAATTGTCCCTTCATAGGAGGAAATGGTGGCTGCGTATTAGATGCCTCCACAATAAAATAGCTATGCCCAACACTGAAAAAAAAATTTTTTTGGACACCAGTGTACTTTAAAACAGATCTCTGCCCAACCAATGGTTTCAGACCAGTATGTAGTTGCATGGCTTCAATTGCAGTAGCATGAGTACTGCTGTTCATTATTCTAGCACTGTTTTAAATGATTTTTTATCTTTTCCTCGCTGGTCTCAAATACAGTAATCAATAGCTCAGTACCATTCAATAACAGATCTGATATATCCCTTTAAGGTGATGCCAAAAAAACAAGTCTTATGAAGTGCCCCATTTCACCTCTAGTAATCTCTTTAATAATTTATTTCTGGAAGTTCCAGTCTTATGAGAATGCCCATTGAAACTCTTTAGAATGCACAGTGATTTCCAAGTACATAACATTTTCAATTTTATTTGATTGGTGAAGTCCATATAAAAGTGTAACATCTTTAACGTGTACTCGAGGTAAAAACTTGGTAATTGTTCTTATTAATATTTATGATCATTTCGTTTTCTCTCAATCACCATAAAAGACTGCCAAATGTCTCATTAACAGAGTTCTGGATCTTTTTATATATTTCTGTCAGTGAATCACAGTACAAGATGATCTGCAAACAGAAGAGCCTCCACTGCATTACCTGTACTGATTATTCAGCAAACCACATGACTGATCACGATGTTAAACAGGATTGAAATTAACACCGAGCCTTGTGGCCCGAACCCATTTTGTCTAAAAGGAGATACTGAGCCACTGAAACAGATTCTATTAAATCCCTGAATGATTTAATCTTCCTATACATACTTCTATACTTCTGCATAAAAACTTTATTCCAAACAGCACTGAATAAAAGAAAAGCAGCTTTCCATCTTGACAAGGTTGTAAATTCAAATAAATGCCCATCTGGAGGAAGTAATTCAATTTTTACAGATTTTGAATTTTTCTAAGTATTTTTCACATCATTTTGTAATCCTAAATTTGTACTCATTCTTGAAGGATAACATTATTGTGGTAACAACTCTGTATCAGACAAGCTACTACTCAACTCTGTATCAGACAAGCTACAACTCAACTCATGTTTTCCCAACTGTAGCATGCGCTAATAAAGCGGTTATGTTGCTTGCTTCTAATATGCTTCCTAGTTTATTTGTACTTAATTAACTGCTTTTTGTTTTTAGCCCAGATAGTATTTTACGATAACTTCAACAGGTTATGGGCTCAGCGTGTTTTAAATCTGTGCGAATTTAATATCTGCTAAAATTTTTTGAACAGCTAAGTGAACCGCGTGCTAGGCCTAACAGCGAGATGCCATGGATTTGAAAGTACAAATCGATAGACTAGAGGGTGCGGAAAATTGGAGCAAGTGGAAGTGGCAAATTAAAATGCACTTTGAACAATATGATCTCACGTCAACTATTGATGGAACTAAAATTTGTCCGGTCACTGTAAATGGTGATGTTAGTGCGGATGAGCACGTGAAAAAGGTGGCTGTATGCCGGCGTGATAACGCTAAGACAGCCGCGCTTATTGCAAGTACGTTGAGCGCTTCTGTAGCGGATTTAGTGATGATGTACTCGAATGCAAAGGACATTTGGGACAAATTAATTAGTGTTTTTGAGCAAAGCAGTATTCAGAGACTTAATTTATTGATGACACAATTTTTTCAAGTCGGTAGAGATCCTAATGGCAATGTTGCTACACATGCAGCTAAAGCTGAAAGAATCTATGGATATGAATGGTGAATTAAATCGTATTGGATCAAGTAATATTCCAGAAGAATTACTGCATGGCAAAATATTGCTTACTGTGGGTCCAGAATTCCAAGAATTCAGCAATTTTTGGGAGTCTCTAGACTCTGATAAACGAACAACCAAGAATCTTGTTGAAAAATTCTGTACAATTGAACAACGTGTTAAATCTAATGCTGCTGTGGATTATGGTGCATTTGCAGCTCGTGTGCCTGGTTTTAAGCAAAAAACTGTGAAAAGTGGGAAAAGACTTCCTGAAAGTACTGTAGGTAATAAATCTAGTAATTTCAAACAAAAGAACTGTTTTAAGTGTGGTTCGAATACACATCTTTATAAGGACTGTCCTAAAAGAAAGTTAAATGTATCAAAGCATAACAAAGGTGCATTTGCCGCTAGTGCAAACAAAACACACCCTAATGTTTGGGTCTGTGATTCTGGTCCTTCACACCCCATGACTGCTAACAAACAGTACTTTACTTCTTACAAACATTTTCCTGTGCCAATTGAGGTATCACTTGCTGATAATAACAAGATCTATGCATATGGATCTGGCAGAATAAACATTGAAGTTTGTATTCAAGGTAAATGGTATGATGCTCACATGGAAAATGTCTGGTATGTACCTGATGTGAAACGGCATCTATTCTCTGTACAACAGGCTGCCAAGCACGGAGTTGAAGTAAAAATGACTGAAAGGTATGCTGAATTTTTTCGTAATGAAGAACTTGTTGCATCCTGGAGAGGGCACATACATTATGTCTATGAGGGTTGTTATCCCAGCAAGTCCAGCTGAGATAAGTATTGCTTCCGAGACTGAATCTTTGCAGCTATGGCATGAACGCCTTGGTCACCAAAATAAGCGACACGTTCGAAAACTGCTAACTGATATGGGCATATCTGTAAGTCATGCAGTGACAAGTGAATTTTGTGATGGATGTGCCCTGGAAAAGCTCATCGAAAACCCTTCAAATCACGTCCCTATAGAGCGATGTCAACTGGTGAAATCATTAATGCTGATGTCAATGGCCTTATGTCTGTGGGCTCCTTTAGTGGTGCAAGATATTATGTTTGCTTTAAAGATGACTATAGCAAATATTGTAAAATCTTCTTTTTGAAAAAGAAAAGTGACGTTACTTGTTGTCTACATACGTTTCTCAATGAAGCTGCTAATCTTGGCCATGTTGTGAAAAGTTTCCGTTGTGATGGAGGAGGAGAATTTGATTATGGTGAAGTTCAAAAGATACTTGCTGAAAAAGGTATAGCACTAACTCTCAGTGTGCCATACTGACCAGAGCAGAATGGTGCAGCAGAGAGGGAAAACCGAACAACTGTTGAACTGGCTCGTTCTATGCTTGCAGCAAGTGCATTGCCTCGGTCACTTTGGGCCAATGCATGTGAAACCGCAGTGTATCTGCTAAATCACACTGGTTTATTATCCCCAGATGAAAGTAAAAGTCCTCATGAGCTTTGGACTGGTGAACCAAAAACTAAACTTGACCACCTGAAAGTATTTGGAACCGAATGCTATGCACATATACCAAATCTTTAGACGTAAATTTGAAGACAAAAGTGTTCGTGGTCATTTTGTGGGGTAAGTAAACAAGAAAGATGGTTATAAGATCTATCTGCCCTCTCAGAAGAAAATCATATGATCTCAAGATGTTGACTTCAAACCAGAACGTTTGTGCACCACTCCTGTGACAGTGGAGGTGGAGGATGACTTAAATAAAAGGTATGAAGAAACTGGGAGTGAAGAACGTAATTCATCTGAAGAACAAAAGCCTGTTAGAAAATCTGAAAGAAACCGAAGCCCTCCTGCATGGATGAAATCTGGAGAATATCTGATGGCAAACATGGCTGCAGCAGAAGAATTTGAAAACAGTGAAAATCCATCCACATATTTTGAAGCTCTTCAAAAATGAAAGTGACTTGTGGCTAGAAGTGACGTCAAATGAAAGTGACTTGTGGCTAGAAGCCATGAAAGAAGAAATAAAAGTCCTTCATGAAAATGAAACATGGGAACTTGTTGAGAGACCCAAAGGTTCCAAAGTTATCAACTGTCGATGGGTGCTGAGGAAGAAATTTAATCCAGATGGTACTGTGGAGCGACACAAAGCTCGTCTTGTGGCCAAGGGTTATACCCAAAAAGCAGGCTTTGACTACGACGAGACATTCAGCCCTGTTGCAAGATATGACACTGTGAGGGCTGTTCTTGCTGTGGCGGCAAAAGAAAATTTGTACATGCAGCAGTTTGATGTAAAGACTGCATTCTTGTATGGAACCCTTACGGAGTAAGTATTCATGACACAACCAGAAGGCTTCAATGATAATAGTGGGAGAGTCTGTAAATTGCACAAAAGTTTATATGGACTTAAACAAGCACCCCGTTGCTGGAATCAGTGTTTTGTGAATTTTATGAAAGACCAGGTACCGGAAGTTAGTACAGCTGATCCCTGCTTGTTTATCAGACACAGAACTGACAAGAAACTCCTTGTTGTTATCTACGTAGATGATGGCTTTGCTGCTGGGACAAAGTTGAAGTGGAGGAGTTTATGAGTCAACTTAGTCATGCTTTTCAGATAACAAGGGGTTCATTAAATCAGTTTATAGGTATGAACATAACAAGATTGAATGATGGTTCAATTTTTGTGAATCAGTGTGCCTATTTGAAAAAGTTCTCTCAAAATTTCATATGGACTCCGCCAATCCAGTGTCAACTCCAAGTGACAAAAGCTTTGTTTTTGATTACACAGAAAACAAATTGATAAGGAAAGAAGTCCCTTATCGTCAGGCGGTTGGCAGTTTGATGTACCTTGCAACTGCTACAAGACCTGATTTAGCTTATGCTATAAGCATTGTTTCTGAAAATCTTGAAAATCCCAGGACCTCAGATTGGTGTGCTGTAAAGCGAATCTTTAAATATCTAAAAGGAACTGTAGATTTTGGCTTGTTATATCAAGCAAAGTGTCATCCCAATGAGCTTGAAGTATACAGTGATGCTGATTATGCAGGTGACTTAAAAACAAGACGCTCAAGAACTGGAATGGTCTCTAAATTTTCATGTGGAGCCCTCTCGTGGATGAGCCAAAAGCAGAAGAGTGTGGTTTTATCTACTACAGAGGCCGAATATGTTGCTGCGAGTGAGAGTGCTAAAGAACTAATTTGGCTGAAACATCTGCTCAGCGATATAACAAATATCGAAACTCCCTCTCTTCTGGTAGATAATGCTAGTGCTGTGAAACTTGCCAAGAATCCTGAATACCATAAACGGTCCAAGCACATAGATGTCCGTTATCACTTTGTGCGAGAAAAATTTATTGATGGTGAACTGTTTATAAAGCACGTTCCTGGTAAAATGCAATTAGCAGACATCATGACTAAACCATTGCCTAGTGTTAGGTTCAAAGAACTGTGTACCTTGTTAGGACTGTTTTCATTTAATAGTCTTGTTAAGGAATGTTAATCTTAAATAAGTTGTAGCTTGTAGAGGAAGTATTGTGGTAACAACTCTGTATCAGACAAGCTACTACTCAACTCTGTATCAGACAAGCTACTACTCAACTCATGTTTTACTCTTTCTGGTAGTTGTTCTCTTTCTTTCCCGACTGTAGCATGCGCTAATAAAGCGGTTACGTTGCTTGCTTTTAATATGCTTCCTAGTTTATTTGTACTTAATTAATTGCTTTTTGTTTTTAGCCCAGATAGTATTTTACGATAACTTCAACAAACATAACCAAGCCGAGCTTTGCATTTGCTTTATACAGCACAAACAGCAAAGGTTTAATGCAGCATGATCTATAAGACTTCCCTATAATAAATGGAAAACAAGAGGATGTGTTTTCATGCTGTGGAAAAGCAAATAGGCATACTTAAATGTGCTAGCCTTAGAAGAAATAAATTACTTTTTTCTCAGAAAAAGGCTCAAATTTACCCTATTAATGCTTTCCAGAAGTTTTCTACTCCATAAATTTTTCTGATCAATTGGTTGTCATATCAAAAGAAAATTAATTCAGTTGGGACTTTCTTATCACGACGAGATGCCTATATTTACAAATGTAACTACAAACTACTACACAGCATTTATATCAAATTTTGGAATTAACAGAAAAACAAGGTCTAAAATGTTTAAAATAATTAGAAATAAAACGTACACTACAGAAACTATAAAAACATACTTCAGAAATTTTTTAAAAATCTGTTAAAAGTTTTAAAACACATATATATGAACAAAGTTTACATTAATATTCATTCAGATGATAAACCGGTTACCTAACCACTCAGAAAAAAATTTCCAAGTGTTATGATCCCAAAATCATTTTGTGCCATCAATCCCTACTCTGACATACCCTGTTCTAAAGAAAAGTTTACCAACAATTTTCAAAACGTAAATTTAATGTTACACTAAATAATACATATTTCTGATACATGGAAATCTAGCCATGTTTTACAAATATGAAATTAGCCCGAAGTTAATAATGCATGTACATACATTATAACAATGTACAAAATAGAATATAATTTGCAACTAAATCAGAAAGTAAATTCATCACACATCATCCAAGAAAGAAAAAATTATGCTTATTATTTTAAAGCCAAATCTTTTTTACTCACCACATCACATTTCCTTTCAATATCAATTACCCCTAAGCCATCAAACTGAAATTCTGGCCTCGTCTTCAGAAGGTCATCAAATATCTGATTAGTAAGCTCCTCAAGATCTGGGAAGGAATGTGTTGATTTCATATCATTTTCAGGTAGCTTATCTTTATCATTTAAATACTCAGACATGCCTATGAAAAAAGTTAATATTAAAAACAGAACTGACTTATCTTGTATCTTGATACAGTAAAAGAGAAACAACATTAAATTTTCATTTTGAGTACAAATATATTTTAATTTTGAAAAAAAAATGAATCATTCACAGAGAATTTACAAGAATTCTTTTCCCAGGGATTCATGATCCAAAGTTTCATTGTAGATTTTAGTCTTTTCACAGCAGACAGCTTGAAACATCAACTGATGCAGCTCTGACTGGACAAGCTTTTTCATTCATATAACTGCTTATCATACTAATGACCTGTAAGGCACCCTTAAGCTTTAATTATCAATAATAAGACCACGGCTGAAAATATAAATTTACAAAGCAGTGAAATGCAATGGTATTGTAGAAGAATATGACATTGCTGACATGTCTGCTGTGATGTTTGTTCAAAACAAATTTTTTAAAGACTTCTGGCACATTAAAATCATCAAGAAATTTGTTACAAAAGAAAAAAAAAATCACCTTGTTTTGCTATAAATCTGTTAACAATGGTTCCATTAGAAAGACAGTTATCCAAAAAAAGGCTAAGAAATGGCATGTATATTAATAAATGAGTTTACATAAAGGGTATACATATCAAAATCAAACAGTACAAACATTATCACAACAAAGGTTTAAAACCCAATATGTTGTGAGATATCTATGTTTTTCAGGAAAACATGTCATTAAGAAAAGAAAACGTGAAATGAAAAACAGTGCTAGAAAGAAAGCAATGACATCAACTGTGGAAAATGGAATTACTACTCATTTCTCAATACTAAGCAAGAATTTACAACAATTGTTTTACCACTGAGGTTTGTATACAAATTAAAAATGATTAATGAATAATGATTAATTTGATCACAAGAATAATATAGGTTAAGTAATTAAAAAAAGGTATTACTTTTCTCTGAATCTAATAGTAACTAATAAAATTTCTTAATACTGGTATCCAATTTAGAGTTTTCTAGCAATTCTTGGAAGTGTCTCTCAACTAGATGCAAATCCAGGCGAATGGTATTGCCCTCCAATAATGTCATCCTTCAGTTCTATCCATAGCATTGTGCAGCAAAAGTGATTCTTTTTATCTTAAAACTAGCAGAATATGTTGATTAAATGTATTCTTTTAGACAGTATACAAAAAACTTCCTACGAATGGACTAAGTATATTCTGCTAGGTATCTAGTACTTCAGTTAAGAAAACTGCAATCACTCAGTTTAATTAATTGATTGCAATCATTCTACTTAATACCAATAATTTTTCTGTCTAAGCATAACAAAGAATTGTAATTTACCCATAAATATTGCAGTGTAGCTGGGAAGAAAAAAGGCTTATGAATATTCGAGAATGGCTATCATAACTGAAAATGAGAGTAAGATTTGCTATGCTACTGCTGAAGCACATGCCCAAAAATTGAGAAGGGAGGAAGAAAAACTATTGGCACCAAAAATTCATTTTTATTCTACAGTGTTTTCACCCTCATTTTTCTATGGAGGTTGTAAAATAATAGACATTCACTTTCACCTTGTTTCATTAGTCTAGCTAAACCAGATGACCAATTACTTCCCATTTAGAAATATATATTACAGGATTTACAGGGCAATCTTAAATTCAGCTTATACACATTTTCAAACTTTCATTAAATTCTCACAAAATACCACCTCTAATCCTAAGAAATACATGGCACTTTATTTATTTTTTATAAATAATTTACAGCACTAGAAAAGAACATACAGGGTGTTTCCCCACCAGGGGGAGATCAACTAACAATATTAAAATAAAATCACTTGTTACTTTCTGCAGCAAAATCTGAATATAATGGTTCATAGGAAATGTTAAAATATTAGATGTTGATTATGAACGTAGATAAAAAACATGCGATAAAGTACTTCTCAAACATTGGATAAAAATTTAAAAGAAATATTTCATCAAAAACGGAAATTCCATTAAAACCATTATGGATGATTACTATGTACATGCATTATACTCCACTGAAATTATGCCACCTACAATGAATATATACCTATTGTATCAATCATTTATTTGTGAACTAAATCAAAATAACTTGAACTGACACATAGATAGCAACTTCAAAACATTTCAGATGGTAAAATAGTTACTGACAAAAACTACTCTTTTGCATGGCCATCACCTACGAACAAGTCACAGAAACAGGTTAAAGTCATGAACTGAGTACATCTTGAGGAACATTCGACCAAGTTTCATACTACCTAGTTTATCAATTGTTGCTCTGCCAGCTAGGTAACCTACATTGTTATCTCACATGTATTTCAACAGAATATGATGCTGTCACTAATCTTCAAGAAATAAATTTAAAAAAGGAGGAGGGAGAATTCTAAAACTAGAGATTCTAACGCTTGCATTTCTCTTACTTCTATTAGCTATTCTATACAATTAACTTTAGTTTTGAAACACTAGTAAAAAATATATAATAATATATGCATATTCGTTTTAAATGAGTTATGTTTCTCTTCCATTGACTACATGCACTTTAGTTAAAAAATGCATGAGGAAAGACAAAATATTCTTTCTACACTAATTGTAAATAAGATCTGTCTTAATTTATTTTTAAGTTAATTTCACGTTATTTACCTGAAGCAGAAGAAAAGGAATCCTTAACTTCTATCAGTATCCTCTGATTATCAATGCTAGTAATTGGAGCAGTCTTGACAACAGGTTTCTGCAAAGATGCCTGAAAACATAAAATCAATTGTTAAGAATATTTTTATCATTCTAATCATTGCCACCATATAAAACATAATTTTCACCACTAAGTAATATTTCACTCAAATCATTCTATAGTGCAGTAAAATAATAATAATAAAGAAAAAAAAAATGAAGCTAGTATTCAAATATTTGGATTTTAAAATAGTCAAAATCCATTCTTACATAGCAATAATTTTTAAAAACGCTTCATGGATTGTCAGGGAACTGGACCGTCACTCAAAATTAAAAAATAATAAAATAAAAATATTTTAATGCTAAATTGAGACTGAATTTTGTTCAATCTTAATGCTTCAGTTGGCATATGAAACTTCTAATATTGTCAAAGAATTGAATGCAAAAAGAAAAACAATCAATGGCCCTACTCAATTTTTTATTATCCCGTTCGAGGTGAGCTTGTCACATGTGCATCACCATCAAACATTATCTCACGGTCGGATGTGTAGTATAGTATATATCGACCTTTAACTCACTCTGTAGCTGGGCTACCAGATATCACTTCTCAGATTTAACTCATATTTTTTATTACTACTAGATATAGCTGTATTTCTGTCATCGTGAAATTTGTAGAGTGATGCATGTTGACCTTCATTCCTATGCAATGTTTTTTATTTTTGGTCTTTTATTTCGGAATGAGAGCGAGATTCGTGGGTATGGTTACATGTGAAAACATCGCGAAGAAAATATCGCAAAGAAAACAATGCAAGTCGAAAATGTCATGCTACAAAACATCATGGGAGAAATGAAAGCAAAGAGAAAACATTGTAGTGCAAAATACCGTTGTCGAAAATAACGCGGTTAAAAACCTTCGCAGTTTAAAAACATCGTCGTCGAAAATATTGCGGTAAAAAATAATGTACCTACAAATCATCGCATGACGATAACGTCGCAGATATGCTTTTTTTCAGGCATTAATAATTCTAAATGGATATTCCCAAGATGATTTGTGAGCGCAAGATGAAAAGAAGGATAATTTTTACTTTCATATTTTTATTAACTAATAAATTTTTGCTGAAAAAGTAAGAAGGAAACAAGCACAGAAAATTAATGCACCTTATAGCACTTAATTTTAAACTGACATAGTTAACTAACAAAGGTCATTAATAAATCATTTTATATAAAGTTTTTGATAATTTTTTATGAAAAGTACAATCTAAAAACAATCAGAAAAAGGAAGGTAAGTAACTGCATGATCTTATCGATAAAAAAATTGTGAAGTTAATAATGAGATTATTTTCTTCACTTTTCTTAATCTGATACTCTTATAGTGAAAATTATATCTTGTTTTGTTTCAGTTTATTTTTAAACTGTCATTAAAATTTTCATGCACATCGTGCAATCAGTTACTTGGATGTCGATTTGATAGTTATGACGAAAGTCAGCTATATAACATTTCAGTACGGTTTAGATTTCTTACATTACACCAAAGCGCACTATGGCTATCTGCTTAAGGGGTGGGATTCCTTCATGGAGTACATTCTCAGGAAGTGGTTCATATGCACACTATACTTTAGGAAAATCATGAAAATCTTCATGCTTCTTTCTTTCTTTCTTTTTTTTTTAGTCCAAAGGGGCTTAGTGCCTAAAGGGCTATTGTTTTTGTTTCGGCATTTTGTGTCAGGAAACACTAAATGTTGGTTCACTTTTCAAATTGTTGCCACCAAATATTTCAGCTCTGTATTATATTTAAAGAAATTAAATAATGAAGAATGTGCATAACTGAATGCTTGTTTCTCGCATTGTGATAAAACGACGGTACCTGGAGCCATCAAATTTTGAATGACATAATCCTACTGCGAATATGAGCATCTGGAAGCCCTATTTGAAATTTGTTTTATTATCGATTTCATATTTTGCAAGACTTGAACGAATTTTTGATTAACAAACTCAAGGATTTCAAAGTGAGCAATGGCAACATTGTACAGAAAAAACATTTTTATTTCCAGCGTGTGAGACTGTGTATCAGAAATTCTACAGATATGCTCAATTTAAAATTACTTTGCAATATTGCTCTAGAACTGAATTTTATGATTTAGGTGCAAAGAACACGATATTTAATAAATAAAGGTAACACACAAAACGTTAAAAAAACTCCCCTCTGGGCGTAATGTAAAATCTAAAAAGCTCAGTTTTTTTTCTTTTTAATAAGAAATAATGTATACTTCCAATGAACCTTCTTGGTGACTATCTCCCTAAGACGAACAGTGCTTTTGAGAATAATAAGCGTAGTTTAAATCAATACGTGAGTTCACCACATCTACACAAGATTAAAAAGTTATGGAATTTTGAATGGTCAGTTTAAATAGGATTGCTTACATTTACTTTTAGATTTAGACCTTTAGATTTAGAATTATAAACACTTTAAAAGTATTCTTTAATCTTTCATATTCATTTTATTGGAAAATTTTGTAGTTACTTATTGAACTTATAGTGATCAACTTCCTAAGACAATTTTTAATGTAATTCTTCGGTGTTTCTTAATTTTCGGAACATCTTAATTTATGCAAGCCAGAAATCTGTAGCAAAATTAAAATTAATATTTCTGAGTGAGATTCTATTTTGTGGCGATTCATTATCCTCGGAATTCTTTAGTTAGCAACTTTGAAGCGACTAATTTTTCTTGTAAATTTTTAATTAAAGATAAAATTTAATGAAATAAAAACTTAATGAAATTTCTGTTAAATAGTTTTCAAGGATATAAACTGCACATATTTTACACCGACTTTTATTTTCATTGACAGAAACATTTCAACTACAATTTTTTGTATTTAAACGACAAATTGTTTGGAATAGGAAAATGTCATTTTTTTATGTATCATTTTAAATGCTTTAGAAACATATGATTTTGAATATCAACCATAACTAAATTTTAAAATCAGAGTTCTCTTCGTGACCTATATTTTTTAATTACAGAAATCAGAAAGAATATTTTTTTAATATATCATTTAGTGCTTCTACGCATTAAACTATTGGGAAAAGATATCTTTAAAGAAGGCACGTTAATTTCCATAATTTACGTTTTAAATCAAACAAAAATATCTTCTTTGTTTTAATAATTTTACAAATCTTATAGTTTTTTTCATCTGTAATTAACTGTAGTTTTAGTTAAACAACAAATACACTAATTGCTTGTATGATTTTTTTACCTTAAGGTAAAACATTTTCTTCATCTTACACTTCACAGGGAGGAAAAAAGCTAGATTGCTTAAAAGAAAAAAAAAAACCACCTCCCTTTTTTTCCCCCATTTTATTGTTTGCAACATGACTAATTTTCATATAAAATGTAGTGGTGATGGTGCGTGTATAAGAGGTGTTCATATAGTCCTTACTCGGTTTGTATATTATCCATATTTAGTACTCCTTACTATATTACGTATTATAACTATGTATTTTAGTAATATAATATTTACGAATTCGCACTGATCCTGTGACACAATTATTTTTCTTCTTGAATGCTACTTTTGCAATAAATTTCGAATGTTTCTGTTTCATCATAGAAGGGGAATGCTTTTCATACTGAATTATTTTTTATGGCTGTTTAGCGCTATGATTTTCGCATGAAATATATGAATTGAACTTTGTGCTCTAATTTTCCATTAAACTGGAGCAAAATTTCTCAGAAATCCTCAATAGTGTACATAGTATCTGTTAATCAGTATATTTTAGTATCTGTGTATCTGTATAAGTATTTAGTATCTGTGTAGTGTGGAGTAGTGTATTTAGTATCTGTGTAGTATGGAGCAGTGTATTAAGTATCTGTGTAATATAGAGTAGTATATTTAGTATCTGCGAATTTGTGTAAAGACTTGCATCACTGTTTTCGGAATTAACATCTGTTTAATAGCACATTTAGTATTTGTATACGCGAGTTCTTTCATATCTTATTGAATCTCTATATCTGCGCAAGTATCCATATATCTTAATAATGTCTTGCATTAATTTTAGAATCTGTATCTGCATTTGTATTTAATATCTGTGTAGTAAACAATAATGTATATAGTATCTATTTATCAGTATAATATAGTATCTGAGCATCTATACCAGTATCTAGTATCCGTGTAGTATGTACTAGTGTATTCAGTATCTGTGGATTTGTGTAACTACTTGCAATAGTATTTAGAAGCTGTGTCAACATTAGTTTTCAATATCTGTGTCGTATGTAATAGTGTATTTATCATGTATGTATCTGTATAATGTCTGCATTAGCATTTAATATTTGTTCCAGCATTCATAATTAGCAGTGAAATTTCATTTACTTAGTACCTATACACTGGTATGCAAAAATTAAGGACGAAGTCGAAAAATTAGCATATCAGCTGAACGAAGAGGCAGAGCGGACAGAAAGACCAATCAAGAGATTAAGTAAGGTGATGTACGGTAGCACATGCGCAGATATGCAGGTAGACGTAATGGGGGAGCGTATGAGTAGTATAAAGCATGTTGTCGGTGTAAGATCAGTATTTCTGGCAAAGAGATTGCACGCCGTATAGCAGTTAAAATCACATTGAGTTGCTGTCTAAGCGAGAAATGGCGAATAATCAATGTGTTAGACGACATCTGGATGCTTTTACTCGAGGTTGAATCATTGGGAAGTTGGAGGAAGGCCGCAGTGTGACAAGTGTGTCTGCAGAGTACGGAATTGCTCACAGCATCGTTTCATGACTTTGGAGACAATTTCAAACTACAGGAACAGCTATCCGGGGGTTTAGTAGTGGTCGTCCACGAGGAACCACACCCGCAGATGACCGGTATATTGCCTTACAGGCCAGAAGAAACAGGCGGCAGACAGCGGGAGAAATCGCTAGACACACGACACAGGCGACTGGACGACCGATATCGCGTTTTACTGTGGCCAGAAGA
>KK117503.1:65043-139948 GCA_000611955.2 Stegodyphus mimosarum
CACAGTAGCTGCCGAACAGCTCTTACAGAGTGAGGATATTGAACGTATGGATTGGCCGGCACGATCTCCGGTTCTCAATCCCATCGAGCATGTATGGGATTTTCTAGGCAGACGCTTGGCAGCTCGTACCTTACCACCAGTAATGATTCTGGAGCTTCGATTGGCGCTACAAGACAAATGGGCAGCAATACCTCAACAACTCATTGACACCCTTATTCTCAGCATGGGCAGACGCTGTGAAACCTGCCTAGCAGACAGGGGAGATCATATCCCCTATTAAGGACCGGATGTTTCTTGCTGGACACCCATCACAGGGATGTTTCGGCCTTCAGTCGCATTGCGCTCCGTGCTACTTTTTCAATAAAGCTTCTTTTTATCCCTCTGATTTCTCTTTTAGTAAGTGTTGCTTACATTACTCATGTCCTTACGTATTGGGGATCTTACGGCATTAAACGTGTTGATTTGGAAAGCTTTTGTACAAAGTTATATTGAAAAAACCATCTCGTCCTTAATTTTTGCACACCAGTGTATTTTAGTTATTTAGTATCTGTGTAGCAATATGTAAAATGTATAGTCTGTCTTCATCAGCATATGTATCATCTTAATAAACTCCCCATGCACTCCTTGTGAGGCATCGAAGGTGCTGCACTAAACAGTTGCGAGATCCAGACAATACCCGATTAGTCTATGTAAGCCACCCTGGTTTTCACCTGACACCTGTTATTGAAAACTAATGTATATAAAAGTAGAAAATAGTAGTTTCTCTAAATTATTTTGAATTTCTTTTAAATCAATATCAAATGCTTCTGGGACTAATATATTCCTAATTGTAATAGCTAATAATTGCTATAAAAGTATAACTCAAAGGAAATGTAGAATTATAAAAGAATCAGATAATTATGAATTTTCTCAACTGTATTCAGAATTCTTGAATCTTTTTTTTAGCACCGAGTCATCTATGATTGTTTCACTAATGACCTAGCTAACTACAGTGTTACGAGTCTTACAAAAATACATAATATTATGATGCTTAACCCTCTCATCGTTACTGCCGGTTTTTTTCGTATCGAAAGATGGCTTTTCAAAGCGTTACAAATGGATTATTTTTTCAGCTCTTGATGGATCCGCATGATCCACATGTTCATAATAATAAATAAATGTAAGCCCATAGGAAGCAAACCTGTTGCCAGACATTCTTGATTATTCACATAGATTGTGATCATATTATCCCGGGTATTTGTTGAAATTAGTTAAATTTCTGTTTAAAAGCTTACTTCAGTGCACGTTTGATATAATTTCTAATATTCACATTTTTGAGTATGTATAAATTAACACACAAATATTCTTGAGGAAACCTAGCTGAAGGAAGATGAATCTAATCATAATCAGTTCTACACAATTTTATTTTAAAATTTATTATGATTTGCATTTTTTGGAGTGCAAACATTATTTTTTTTCTTTTCATGTTTTAAAACTTTCACCATTTACACCCTTTAAAAATAACTGCATATAATTATACTGAAAAATAAAATTTAACAACGTAGTGAATTCTGGCAAATAATCTTAATTCAATGCATCAAAAACCAAATTATAAATAAAAATATTTAAAAATTTATGTTACTAGGAAACTACACTGAAAGTAATACCGATAGAAAATGTTTAGTAAAGCTATGCATCACCTCTATTTAACTATAATACTATTTCGAAAAATTATTTTCAATTTTCCAATTGCACATACAAAAACTCACGTTGCATAAAGCGCATCAAGAGCGTTGGCCCATCAGGGTGGACGAGTAATAAATTCTGTGTACGCTGGTAATTCGGCTCATGATTCGAATCCCGCGAACGAGCTCACTGTGTAGGCATTTTCTTTGTTTTAACCACGTGCAACGTATATACGAGCAGATTTCCCTCAGAAATTCCTCCCCGAACACATCCCTATCCTTATGCAAATAACGTTTGAGTGTTTTGCCATAATCAAATTAAAAAAAAAAGCACCAAGAGCATTAGACAAGAATCAATCTATCAAAATCCGATTTTTTTCTTCATTAATGCTCTTGTAATTTTTAACACGAAGATTTCTGAGAGCAAATGTTTATTTGCTCTTAGCCCCTCCCCCCCCAAAAAAATAAGTAGTGGAATAGTAAAATATACTAATATTTTCTTAAATTTTAAAGGAAACAATATCATTATGGCACAAATAATAAACTCGCGGCTTTCTTTACTTATTGCTATATATAAAAGAGGAAAATTGCATGACAAAAACTTAAAGACGTCTGTGCTTATGATTAGCAAATAAACAAAAGGTTTTTACTTCATGTTCAGTTAATTAGTTCTGTCATATCAAGTAAGTTGTGAAATATTATTTATATCCGCAATTTCAAATAAACTCTGGATGAAAAATACCTAAAGCTGCAAATAAAATAAGAAATTTTACTTTATTAAAAAAAATAAGGAAAACATCGAAAATCATACTGTTTAAGTGAAAAAATATTCCTTCTGTCTTAGGCAAGCAATCATATATAAGAGGTAAATTAAATAATTAAAGTTAAGGTTACTAGAAATATTTTGATATTATGCCCGCATGCATATAGATTGCTCATAAAAACTTAAATCAATAAATATACCTATAAACATGTACACACACATATACATGCATACATAAAAATGCAGATTTATGAACAGAAAAAAATAAACATTTATTATAATTCTTTCTTTTAATGCTTTGATTTGCAGTTTTTCACAAAATTTAATAACATAAACCCCGACTAAAGCAAACAATTACTGTTACAAGTCGGATAACAAACGTTAACATATGCCTTCTTCCCTCCTACCCCTTAAGCAGATAGTCCAGTCCAGTCCAGTCCAGTCCAGTCCAGTCCAGTCCATATATGTATTGCCGAAGAGCCGCTAGTAAATGCGGCGTTATCGGCTCCTAAAAGAATGCCAAAGGCACATGACGATAAGAGGTCCTGATATGTGAAAGAAAATGGAAGTGGACAGGAGGGGGGGTGAAACAGCGTCAAAGTATTAAATCCAGAAAGTGCAAGAGAGAACAAGACTGATCGAGATCAACAGAGGTTCCTGACATGTGAAAAGACATAAGGATTTACATAACAGTGCAGAATATAAAGGATACAATTAAATACATGTAAAACAGGTAAATATAACAAAAATGTGGTGCAAAATGATAAGAATACAATATATACAATATATACAGTGTCAAGTGAGGTAAGAATTGTTACGTGGGAAAGTTGGACCCACAGAGGTGGGCAACGAGCGGACGGATGTTTTTATCTTCCTCGTAAATGAAATAGTTGAATACATCAAAATGATCTAAGAACGGGCAGATGACAGCTTTTTTAAAGAAATTGTCATTCATTCTATGAATGAAATCTTTAATATATTCAATTTTTAGGTCTCTATGTAGAGTTTCATTTGATACGAAATAATGTGCGTCAGTGATAAGTCGAAGAAATTTATTTTGTAGGACTTGTATTTTTTGCAGGTCTCTGTGTTTGACAGTAGCCCAGACAGGAGAGGCGTAGCACATAATCGGACGTACAATAGCAGTGTAAATATGTCGTTTTCTTTTTAAGTCAAGCTGAGAATATCTTCCAAGCATAGGCATGAGACTTTTCATAGTGCCATAGGCTTTACTTCGGACATTTTTGATATGTTCAGTCCATGTGAATCTTTGACTGATAGTCACTCCAAGGTATTTAGATTTAGTAACAAGTGGAATCTCAGTATTAAATAATTTCAGTTTTACATCAGGTGGATTCCGGGAAATTCTCTTACTAATAATCATGAGCTGCGATTTGTCGGCATTGATAGCAATCCTCCATTTTGTGCACCAGTGCTCAATATGTGGCATAATTTCCTGTAATTTGTTAATTGCTATGGTGGGGCTAAGTGACTTAACGGCAAGAGCCGTATCGTCAGCATAGCAGCCTAGGAAGTTATTTAAATCCTTAAAAACATTTGGAAAGTCGGCTACATAGAATAAGTAGAGAACAGGGCCCAAGATAGAGCCCTGTGCTATACCTGCCCTGATGTAACGGAGATCAGATTTATCATTTCCAAAGGAGACAAAGAAGTTTCTGTTCTTGATAAAAGAATAAATCAGCTGGATCATTTCACGTTGAAAGTTAAACGAGATGAGCTTGAAAATAAGCCCCTCATGCCAGACGCGGTCGAAAGCTTTCGCCACGTCCAGCATGAGGAGGGCAACTTTCTGATTGTTATACAGGGCAGAGCCAATAAATTCTGCTAATCTGACAAGTTGTTTAGTGGTAGATAATCCTTTTCTAAATCCGAATTGCTCCGGAGGAAGTCTAGTAATGTATTGTTCCATTCTGTGAAGAATTACTCTTTCAAAGATCTTGCCAAGTCCGGGCAGTAGGCTAATATTAAGCAGATAGCCATTGGCGCTTTGGCTTAATCTGAGACATCTAAACGCTACTGAAATATCATATAGCTGACTTTCGTCATAACTATCAAATCCACATCCAAGTAACTGACTGCACGATGTGCATGAAAATTTTAATGACACTTTAAAAATAAACTGAAACAAAACAAGAAATAATTTTCACTATAAAGATTATCAAATTAAAAAAGTGAAGAAAATAATCTTATAATTAACTTCACAATTTTTTTATAGATAAGGTCATGCAGTTACTTACCTTCCTTTTTCCAATCTTTTTTAGATTGTACTTTTCATGAAAATTTACCATTAAAAACTTTATACAAAATGATTTACTAATGACCTTTGTTAGTTAACTATATCAGTTTAAAATTATGTGCTATAAGTTGCATTAATTTTCTATGTTTAAGTTTTCTTCTTTTTCAGCAAAAATTTATTAGTTAATAAAAAATATGAAAGTAAAAATTATCCTTCTTTCCATCTTGCGCTCACAAATCATAATGGGAATATCCATTTACAATTAAGCCATTTACAATTAATTCCATTTATTAAAGCCTTAAAAAAGCATGTCTACAATGTTATAGTCATGCGATGATTTTCAGGTACCGAACATTTCCTATTATAAATCACAACTTCTCAATAACTTGAAAACACTTATAAGTTAGGACTGTAGCTTTATTTCACATCTCTATAATTATTTCAGCACTTTCACCACAAAGGCGGGAACACACTCTTTTCCAAAAGCGAGAACACGCTCTCGGTTTTTCCCCTTTTTTGCACAGCACTGCCCTCTGGAGGCATTTTCTATATTTTACAGTTCATATATATCAGGGAGGTGAGACTGAACAGGTACTTTATTTTTTATAAAGATATTTTCGACAAACTGCAAAGTTTTTGATTTGACGACGATATTTTGTATCACAATGTTTTAGAACTGTGATGTTTTCTCTTTGCTTTCTTTTCTCCCATGATGTTTTGTAGCACGACATTTTCGCCTTGAGTTGTGTTCTCCAAGACGTTTCCGCCCGCAATGTTTTTGCCATGATGTTGTCGGCGGGCACCGTGAGTGTTGGGCAATGGGTGTTGGCTCTCTAACTACATCAGTTAATATCATCAGATGAGTTAATGATTCGGGATACTCCCCGCCCCAGATATCACAGGTTAGATATTCTATGTTTTTAGGGGTTTAGTTTATTGCTGTAAGATTTTTTTCCTAACATTAAGATGGATATTTTGTATGGTTTAGCAAAGTATTTTTACATCTAAATGGCAAAACAAAAACAGCATTTAACAGAAGAGTATATACAAATAATTAATAAAATAATAATAAAACATTAACACTTATGATGTATTTATCCAGGGAAAAGAAATTTTTGCCACTTGGTTTATGTTACCTTGTAATTTAATTTATTATCATTTTGCTTTGTTGCTTTCTTTAGTGAGCATCCTAATAAAAAAAAGGTTATGAAGACAAAGAACTTAGGAACAAGGAATTATAGAAATTTAGTCAATAAATGTTATTGAAATAGAGTTTTCCATGAGCTGATTCAAAATGGGTTGCCACTCAATTTAAAAAGCCTGATTATCACTAAAAAATAATTTAATAGTATTAGCTACTTACCACAGTCATTGTGACATGATCCATTTTATATCCATACTTGTGAAGAACTGGTTTCAAAATATCTCCACATACTTTATTATTCTTTGCTTTCACTCCAATTGTCTTTTTATTTGGTAAATCAATGCAAAATAAAATTACTTGCTCTACTCGTATTTCTTTGCAGCTTAACGTTGTCACATCCGTGCCATGATCTAAAGGCTACAAAAATAATGAGAAAGCCATCAGATGAAACAGGAAAATTTACAAAAAAAATTTACATTCTAGAACTACCTTTTAAGCAGTTTTTACCCAGTAAAAGTTATACAATTCATTACTTTCATAAAAGTTACATTTGAAATAATGTTGATATTTTAAGTAATGCCTGGTTTACTATTCAGTTCTTTTAATCGCATGTTCAAGGAAGATGTTTCCAAACCTGAAAATTCAGTGTTCCTTGATATATAATACCTTTTTATAGCAGGCTGCAAGTGCACATCGATAGTCTCATCAGTTAATAAAATATTTTGTTAAATTCAGGCTATTTATCTTGTTGAAAAATTTCAAAACATTTCTAAAAAGGTTTTTTTGACAGACATGAGGCAATTCAAAAATATCTGGCCAAAATGTAAAGGCAGAAAAAGGGGACCCAAATAGGGAGATTTTGTAATGGAATGCATATGCTAAAAACGGTATACTGATGTGGTGCAAGGCATTGTTGAAGAGTGTTTTCCTGACACACATAATTTCCAGCACAAATTTCAAGCAGTACATATAGGTATATGAAAGTAAGTAGGCTTGCATTTTATCAATGTGGCTGCAGCTAAATACAACAGCTTCTCAAAGTAAGTAAACAGAATGATTGCTGACTAGCTCCTTTACGCAACTTCTCCATTTCCATCTACAACTACAGATAAGTTGCATATCAGCTACTTACACATTTATTTGGCTGATATATGGGAAAGTTTATATAGTGATGCATACCATTCGATAACCGGACAGGAAATGATGATTTATGACAGAAAAATGCTTTTATCTACTACTCAGCAGCCTCCTGTACTGCCTTAAAACAACATTTTCCCATACACATTCCAGTACAAAATCTGTTCATTATTATATTTTACTACTGCCTTTTCATTTTTACCAGATCTTTTTGAGTTGCTCTGTATTATTTTCAATCCATTTTCCTCCTTTTTTTCCCTCCCTTTTCCCATATTGCTTCACTATTTTTTAAATTTCAAAATGCAGAAATTGTAATTATTTTGAAACTGCATTAACTTATCAGAATGATCTGCACCAACCTCAAAATGAGAAAAACAACGTAAACCATTTGGAATAGGCCAAACTGTTATCTTATAAATGCTCCTTTTAACATGGAAAAGCTGTACTTTTACTTCATTACGAATGTTGTAAAACTAAACTATTATCTGAAGTCTACTATTTCACATGCAGACAGGGAATTAACAAAAGTAACAGTATGAAAAAAGCTACTATTTTACTAACAAAGTTAAAAAAAAAACTGCTTTAGACAGTAAGTAAGCCCTGATTCAATTAGATATGGAAATTGAAATGTTGCCAGATTAACAAATCAAATCAATGAAAATAATTGTACTAATTCAGTGTCAAAAGGCTGGGTGACATAACGACTTCAAAACTAACATAGTGAACAAGAATAAACGACAAACAACAGCTCTTAATGCAAACATGCTGAACACTGCACATGAGCTGAAACCAAACTTACCCAAAACAGTCAGGGATGATGGCAACACCATTTCAAAAATCCTGAAAACTACCACGGCGTAAAAATCCTATATAATTTCAGATAATTCAGGATATGAATGTGAAACACATGTGAAAATATATTTTTTCAAATAATTTCATAAGAGAAGCAAAAAATTTCATTAATTTATTAAAAAATTAATTTACGTTTTACAACATCATACTTAATTCTTGGGAACTGCTACATTAATAGACTTCCCTGCTATGAAACGAAAGGTTAATGTGATCATCAATGCATTGACTTTTCACCAAGTATCAGATCAGAGCCTGAAATATGCATACGAACAGGTACTGAAGCAGTGGAACTGTTAGAAAGAAGAGAATAGTTCACCAAATGAAATGGATATTGGTAAGCTGTCCAGTTATTCACTAAAATACTTCTAAAATCTTTACCAATACAGTCAACCCTTGCCAAACATCATTTTGCATGCAAGTGTTAACTTAATTGACTTTTTTCTTAATTTTGTCCAACATGATAAGTTTAATAATGCACAGCATGCTACAGAGTTTCAGCCACACCACGAGAATCCTCTTTAATGACTGCTTTCAAAATTCTTTCATTAAGCACATCAAACATTACTTCAAGCAGGAGAAGCTGAGCTTTGAAGTTTTTTTAATCCTTGATAATGTTCCAGAACATGGTACTGAAACCTTCACAACATTGCATTCCAAATGTAGAAGTTTCATTCCTTCCAGCAAACACCACTTTCTTTAATCCAACCAATGGATCAAGGAATCATAAAAACATTAAAAGCCTATTAGGCCAAACATGTTTACATATCTGCAAATAAACCTGTACATCAAGGAAAGCACGAAACAATGGCATTTTGGAAGCAATTCCACATAAAAAGTTGCATAGGAAGGATAAAATTCACATAGGAACAAGTTAATTCATCAACAATGAATGCTTGCTGGCTGCAATGCTTACCAGAAGGTTTCAATAATTTTAAACTATTTCCAATGACTTAAAATGAAGGCAAGGCATATTGTACAGATTGTGAAAGAAGGATGTTCAGATATGGAATTGAAATTAAAGAATTAGTCTAGAATGGTGAGCATGATATGACAAAAGAAAAACTGAAAGATTTTGTAACATCAACTGACCTAATTTTGACATTCACTCAAATCTCACAACATAAATCATAGTGTAATATTTGATTTCACTGCTGTAATGCAATGCCTGATAATTCAAAAGGATTTAGTCAGTGTCATAAATGCACCAGAATAATGTTTCTGTCTGAATTTGAAAACGTTCTATCTATTCCACAAACAATTTTTAAAAAATAACAGCTACCATGGGGGGGGGGAATATTTTGCATCAAAGTTTGGCATTTCTGATGCACATAATAAAAAAAAGGTCCATTCCTTGAACAAGAGGATAAGAATTAATGCTTAAGAAATGATCAGTGACATGAAACCCCATCACAGTGTGTTCAAGCAAGAAAAACTCAATAAGCCAACATATGCAACATTCACACAAGGAGGAATCACACTTAAGAGAAAAAATATTAAGAATCATTCAAGATAATACGGACAATAAGAAATGAATTTAGCATGATAACACAATTTAATCTACTATTCAGATGCAAACAGGTTTATTAAAAAATTAGATACTGAAACTGAACAACGAATCTTTCAGGTGCATGAGCTGAATACCAATTTGCAGCCTCATAGTAATGAAAAATTAAGGATTTTGCTATAAATAGTAGAACACAATGCTAGGCATGATCAAGAAAGTAACAAAAAGTCTTAAATCTAGACATCCAATAACTACAAAATGCATAAATAGTGTTAATATTTTTATGTAGATATTTGTCTTACATATATTTCTAACACAATATCTACATTATGTGTATAGCAACAGATAATATTGTAATGATATTTATAAATAATTATACTTATGTTGCAGGACGAAAATTTAATATGCATGCAATTTCCTATTTGTAAATAGCCATAATAGAACCAAAAAAAAATTATTTTTATAATTTGGTGGTCTGTTGTTCTAGATTTAGAATTTTCTAGACATCATTTTGTCATTATCTTATATGTCTCAAATTACAATCAATGGATCAAGCTATTGGCTTCTAAATGCAAGTTCAATGCATTCATTGAGAATTACTTTTAAGAAGCTACACTAAATTATTTCCAGCAAGTATTTCCAAGTGCTTTTACCATAGAGTTTCCAGTTTACATAGCATGCTTTGAATCAAAATGCAAAAGCAATTATTAACAGCATTTTCTATGCTAATGAAGTTGCTTATTATTCACATTAACTATAGTATGCTGCATACCCACAGAGGGCTTATCAATAAAGATGACTTCTTTATACTGCTAGAGCTGTTCACTCTGTAGAATATCCATAAAACCCCAGGTCTTTCACCTTTACTATTTAATCTTCTTTCTCAATAACTCTAATTTTACCTACTTTAAGAAACTAAAAATGCATAAAATACCAGTTTATTACTGGAAATTTTGCAATATTTCTTGGGATAAGAATTCATATTTTGTAAAGTATGACCTTTCTTCAGCATTCAATACTTTCTTCAATTAATTATAGTACATACGAAACTTCTGCATTATTTCCAATTGATACATTATTAATCTTGTAGCTTTAGCAAGCAGAAATCTAAATACTGAACTGTAACCAAAGTGATATTACCCAAACTACTAGCCGGATCTCTTGATGCTGTACTAGAAGGACACAAAGGAGAAATGTCTTTAACTCCTAACATTCTCCCTCCCCTTGATGGGCATTTGGGGTGAGTGTCAACATATGATAAGCTGAATCAAGGTTGCTCAGTTCAAGTGCTACTGCAGGGAGGGTAATTAGATCTCACTGGGACAACACATAGCAAAATCAACTCTGCCTTGACTGGGAATCAATAAACCTATAACCTTTTCAGTTTGACAGTCACTAAAAGCTTTAATTCATTACAATCAGACATAGCATTTTAACTGCATAAACACACCCACAAACAAGTAACATATCTGAACCAAACTTCTACATATTTGAACTACATCTAACTGAGTTTACACATAATATGATAAAGAAACATTTTTTTTTTAGATATGCAATTTAGATTACTAATGTCTTTATAATGAAAAAGAAGAACAAATGAGGCATGCATCAAATGTTCTTACTATATTACAACACGGCATGGAAACAAACAATTTTTAAATACAGAATTTAGTTGTTCAACACAACTTCTACAAGATGATGCTTTACATCAAACTGTTACAGTCGTGGACTTGCCCATCACTTACTTCTAGAAATACATAAAGAAAATCAATTTGAATACAGATTTTTCCCTGTCAGATTAGGAAAAATAGCTGATGATCCAAGCAGCCCAAAAATTGAGCATGGATTCATCTACCACATACACAACCACTCCCACACCATATTACTCCGTTGAACAATTATGTTGTATATTATGAGCAGAAAAAAAGACATAGTCATATTTGTTCCCAAGGAAAGAGAAATTGCATTCAGTGATCTGAAATTCTAGACTGAAAATCCTAAATACATTTGTATTTGCAACTCACATGTTAACAACTTGTATATTTACACTTTATTATTATTTGTTTTAAATATAAAGATGTATTGCATCAATGACCTTTCTTAAAAGACACAGAAGGTTTGAGCATAAAACAGACACACATTTCTTAAAAAACAAATGAGATTTAAGAATTCAGAAAAAAATTACAGAAAAATTATTTCCTCCATAAAAAGAAGATAACTTATTTTATTTATTTTATTTTTTTCATTAACAATTATTACACAGCATGCAATTCTGTTCATGAAAACTAAAGCAAAAAAATATGAACAAAATCTGTCGCTTAAAAAGCATGCCAAGTTGTTATTTAAACAGAAGCAAAAACATTAACCTAGAGTTGTTGCTGTGATGATGCTCTCCTTTTATTAAATGCTTATACATAAGCAAATGAAGTTATATCTTCAACAGCCAGCAAGCATCAAATAGATGCAGCAGAAATCTTCTGAACCTATTTAATTTTTTTTAATCTTAGAGCAAGTAAACAGTTTAATATGTGTTAAATGAATATGAATAATTTGCCACATAATACCAAAATAAAATCATTTTCAGTATGATGATTATTTCCAATCAGGCTGTGCATTACAAAAAAAGAGAGATTCGAAATCAATTATCTGCTATTAAAACAAGACTAATCAGGTTTCCATTCTCAAAGAAAAAAGTTAAATCTTCAAAAAAATTTTTATTTACTGAAAATATTTATACATAAAAATAAAAAGATAAATCTAATGTCCAAGATTCAAAAATTGTATTTCATTTGTATACAAAAAATTCTTGATATGTTTTACTCAACAATATAATACCAGTAGTTAAAAAGCAAACCATAAATTCATCTACAGCAATGCTATGTTTATGAAAATAAAAATGCAGATTTTTAAACACTACATAAAAATTCTTCATGCATTAATTATTTTAAAGTATGAAAAATATTTGACCACATGCCGGGGGGGCATTTTATCTACTGCTTGAATCATTTCTCTTATCATTATTTTTTTCTTACAGAACTGAATATAAATTTCAAGAATCTGATATATACACACCTGGTGTGATCCAACAACATAGGCTTCTACAGCATTATATGTCAAACTGCGTCTTTCAAGAAGTTTTAACAACATTTCTCCAACTGTCTCCCCTTTCTGAGTTTTCACAACAGTAGTAGAAAGATCTGGCAATATTACTCGACAATAATAACCATCTGAGCCACAATGACTTGGAAACAAAGTTAATTCAGCAGAATTTAGTGACTGTAAGGAAAGCACATTTAAACAATATAATAAAAGAAAAATACAACATGCTATAAAACAATGCTGTTAAATTCATATATCTGTGTGTGTGCATACATATATACACCCAACTACACAATATTTCAATCTCAGTAACTTAAAAATAGTTTAGCAGGTCTAAATCACCTGCAGGAAATTCACAATTTTTGAGAAAAAAAATGCTAAACCATAATAAACTTTCCTATAATTATTAACTACACTGAAACAGTACGAATTCGCAATAGCTATAGAAGTCAATAGAACAGCTTTGGTGGGTATATTTATCTATCAAAAAATTTCACACATAGGTTAACTTATGAAAGATGTCTTTTATGGATGATTTTTGAAGTGAAAATATTTTATCTTTACTTGCCACATTAAACTAAAAAAAATTATGCAACTAAAATATTGGGTGCTCAGCAAATTCATGACGTATTTCGGTAACTTACGTTGACATTTGATTTGTGAAAGCACTAGAGTTAGTACCATCTATGCAATCATATCATGAATAAATAATAGGTTGAGCATCATGTTTGATGATTTTTTTTGTTTGTTTGTTTGTCGTTTGTTTTTACAGATTTAACAACTGGAAGATAAGATCAAAAGTTGCCTTTCTGAAACATTTTATTGTTTTACTTTACAAAAGGGAAGAACACACAACAATCCTGTGAAAAGTTGCATAAAGTGTACAGTAACAATTCTCTACAGGAACGTCAATGCCAATGCTGGTTCATGATATTCGTGCTGGTGATTTTGATATCAATGACGTCCCTTGGCCAACCGACGTTGATGACCAAATAAAGGCATTAATCGAGGCAAACCCTCGTTGCACGATATGAGAGATTGCAGAAATGCTGAACATAAAAAATCCAATGGTCCACAATCATCTGAAGAAACTGGGATACATAAGCAAGCTCGATGTGCGGGTTCCTCATGAACTCAAAAGAAGTTAATTTGATAGCATGGATAAACATCTGCAACATGCTCATGAAACGTGAGAATGATCCTTTTTTGAAGCGAATCATAACTGGTGATGAGAAGTGGATCGTGTACAACAGTATGGTGTACAAAGATTTGTGGCCCTGAAGCAGGGATCCCCCTCACACGACATCGAAAGCAGAAATTCATCAGAAGAAGGTTATGCTCCGAGTGTGGTAGGATTTTAAAGGTGGCATGTTCTTTGAGCTTCTAAACCAAACAAGTGTACTTTTACCAACTGGCAAGTTTGAACGAAGTTCTCACCCAGAAACGTCCAGAACTCGTTAACCATACAGGGGTTGTGATCCATCACAACAACGCAAAACTACACACAAGTTTGGTCACTCAACAAAAACTATTGGAGCTCGGATCGGATGTGGTGCCACACCCAGCATATTCGCCTGACCTTGCACCATAAAACTTACACTTACTTCGTGCTCTGGAACAGTACTTGCATGGTAAGACTTTCAATTCTGATGAGGCTGTTCATCAGCATCTTGTTTAGTTTTTCTCAGATAAAGACAGGTCCTTCTATGCATGATGAATTCGGCAGCTCCGTGAAAGATGGTGCAAGGTTACCGAACAAGGTGGCCAATATCTCATTGATTGAAATGTATTCTTGGTACAGTCAAGTACCAAAAATCCGCCAACTCCTGAAATCCGCATTACCTCTCGAAATATAAACATTTAATTTATAGGTTCCAGAAATCGCAGAATGGAGAATGAAATACCGAAGAAAAAATATTTATCCAATAATGATGTCATAATTACTGAATCTATGTTAGTGGCAGAAAAAAACGGCAGAAAAAAAAATCTTAGCCCAGAAGAGGTTTTTAGAACGGATGATGTGTTCAGATGAGCCAACACTGGTATATCAGATAACCAATGATGAAATGATGATGCTCTGTTTTGAAGTCGCCACAGCTAGAAAAGGATTCTGAAACCGACACAGATAATGAATTTGATAGGAGTGAGAAAATATCTGTTAATGAGGGTTTGGAACATAGTGAAAAATACCTAGCATATTTAGGACAACAGAGCTGTGTCACAGAGCAAGAGATTATGTCCCTGTAGAATTAAAAAAAAAACTTACTTTGAAGCACCTAAAGTTTTAAAACAAACCTCTATCAGAAAAATGTTTGAATCAAGTAAAAAAATGAAATATTTTATGCTTTATTACTATCCCTTATTTTTACACGTCTCTATATTTATGTCCTTTATGCTTTAAAACATTCCTGTAATCACTAATATACATGAATAATATATATAAAGATAATAATTTAACGCATATAATAAAATAATGTAATAAGGTATATTATTCTACATAATAATTTAAGTAAATGTATCTAATATGCCTTATTTGTTTTGCACTTTTAGTCTGAATATTATGATTTGGCGTTTCTGCCCTGAAATCCGCACAACCTCTGGTCCAAAGCATTGCGGATATCTGGACTTCTACTGTATCAGTATATACACTTTGTGAAACATAGGCAACATGCACCATGACTTGATTTTGTGGACAACCAACAATCCAAAATCTCTCACAATAAAACTGGACATCTGTAGGACAAAAAGACATCATTTTGAAACGAGCTTGACATTTACGCAACAGCAATGCTGCATTTCAAATTAGATAAATTCAAGATTCTCAGACTCAGATTAATCTTACAGAAATGTTCTTGTACAAATCATTAATTAGTTATTGAAATTAACAACAATCTATAGCTGCATTTTGTCCTATTTTAAAAGTTCTGCTTAAATGGGTATCATGTATCTTTCAGAAGAATTAATTTAAAAAAGCTAATGAAAACGATTTTAAATTATACTTCACACTAAAAAAATCTCTTAGCAACACATACAGTATACTTTTTTTTAATAACAGGATCCCGTAACATTTAAAATACATCAAATTTTAACCCGTTCACAACGGGCACCTTTGTTACGGAAGCGCTGTCTTGGGACGACACGTTCATCTTGCGGGGACGGACAATTCGAGTTGCTAAGCCTAACTTTGGAAAAAAATTCGTATAAATTAAATTTGTCATCCAATTGTTCCAATTTTTGGTACATTATGAGAAGAACACTCAGGCAGTTGTCATAATTAATTTTAAACCTTTATAATATTTTCCTTAAAATTTTTTATAAAATACTCATTCTAGAATAATATAATTTTCCCCTTAATCCCACAAATAAATATACATGGAAAAATATCTAAATAATCGCAGATTTTATTTACACAACACATAATTAAAATTAAAAATTATTAAAAAATGTCTTTCATAAAAATTCAACATGCAAACAATGAAAAGCAAAAAAGAGACCATGTATGATATTCTTTGAAACTTGAGTGTACACAAAGTCCACTGATGCACGCATGCTGTGATCTCTGTATCTCATACCACATCTGTATTAGAATCGCTCTCACTTCCTAAATCCACATAAATATCATCACTCTCATTGGAATAGGAAAAAAACTCATTTAGTGTATATTCTTCTACAGTCAGATAGTGCTTTCGTTTTGCTATTAAAAAAAAAGTTTTGCTCAGCGATAAAAATATCAATCTCAATGCCAGAAAAATCGAAAAGTAATAAAAAAGACTCTAATTAAAGAACATCTACCCCACTATATTGGAATAAAAAAATAAATAAATAAAACGTACTCCCGACCATCGCCAACATGTCCATTTGTTTATATCAAATACGCAGTTAGAGAGCTATTACATTGCTCAACACCAATGAATTAGCATTTGTATATATTCTTCTACGATCAGGTACTGCTGCTTTTGTTTGCCATTAAAAAATACGTTTCGGTGACGATACAAAATATTCATCTCAATGCCGGAAAAAAAATCTAAGAGTAATAAAACAAAACCTCTAATGATAGAACATCAACAGCTTTATGGCAAAAATAAAAATAAAAAGTATTTCAATACATCCAGAACATGTGCATTTGTTTATATCAAATGACGCAGTTAAAGAGCCATTACATTGCTCAACACCCACGAATCTGACTCTCATTCCGAAAAAAAATACCAAAAATAAAAACAATTGCTCAAGAATGAAGGTAAATATACTTAACTTTCGATATATTTCACCATAACAGACATGCAGCTACATCTAGCGGCAACAAAAAATACTAATTAAATGTTCCATCTATATGTCAAAAGTCAAATGTGGTATACCCGGCCATAAAATGAATTAAATGGCAATTCAAATATGACACACCCAGCCGTTAGATATGTTTACTCCTGATGCACATATGACACAACCGTCGTGAACGGGCTAATAGCTTTCTTATTCCCCCCCAAATGCAAAAGTAAAACAGAAATAGCAGCTAACTTAATCCCTTTTTTCACAAAAACCGAACTGCCTTACGAAGAATTCACCAGGCATCAACCAAGCACATTTCAATAATGGGTTATCATGCAATCACTCTTGTCCATTACTGTCACTAATTTACAGTTTCACAACAGTTTTCATTAGTCAAAAATAGTTGACAGGAAAGTATGTAAGTACTAATAGTAACACAAATAATTATCTATTACTATATAATTTTGCACTACAGCAGGTTTTAACCGTTCTGTAGTTCAAAAACAGCTTAATACCATTAGGAGGTATTGCATTCAGACAAATAGCAGAAAAGTCTGACAAAGCAACCTAACTGAATGATATCCTTGCTGAAAAACAAGTTCTGCCTAATTCTCCTTCCATAATTCTTCCACTCTCTTTTCAAACAATCTTTTTCAATGGCATAAAACCAGTTTTATTTGAAATTGAAATTATCGCAATCTTTATATGTAACACGAAAAGTGCTACTGCTACACAGTATAAATATAATTTCTGATATTAATCATATAAACATAATTCAAAACTCTTCATATCATGCAATCAATTTATTTACATTAACGCTAAATTTCAATGCTGCCACTGCTACACAAAAGCAGCATCTTTTACATCACAGGAAAATTTGTTTTACTTACTACATATATAAACATAAAACAGTACTTACGTAAAAACCCATCTACCATTTTTGCATATGAAAGAAAAGACGCCAAACTACGCGATTTTTCGCCAAAAAATGGAAAAGTCTTCTTGAAACACGCTGGGTTTGGTGTAACCTTGATTACGCGTTAGTTATTATTCTTGAGTAAAGACTCCTTTTTTTCCTTCTAGCATGCATTTTCGGAAAAAAATTATTAAAATTTGAGACCTGCCTACTACAGAAGAGCATAAAATGAAAATTTTTAATGAAAAATGAAATATAAATAAATGATGGTGTAATAAATTTGAACGAAAAATAAGAATAGAACGCTTTTTCTTCTATTTAGTAAATGGGCTTTTTTGGTTGGGCGCGATTGGCGCCATCTCTTGTGGTTGAAGGAATTTTCTCTAAGTGCCCATAAAACAATTTTCAGCATTATGCAACCAATTTAATAATACCAACTTAAAGCTATAAAAATACGGCATTTATGTTTGAAAAATAATCATTCTATCCACGGAAATAATATGAAAAATACAAATTAAAATTATGAATCAGTAATTCATGCGGCTAGGACACAACTGAGGTAGTAATTCAAAGAAAAATCAATCCTCAAATTAAAAGGAAAACAGATACTCAAGCAAAATCAAAACAGAACACTTTATAATACTGAAATGCTCCTTTATAATACTGAAACAAGCACATCACACAGAGAATGACGTATTTTGGAAAGAGGAACTAATGAAAAAGAGCCTTACTTCTCTTGATGATATATTTTTATAAAGCATTCCAACACCAGTTTCACTACTAGTTAATGATGATCTACTGTCTGTCATATCCGATTGAGTAGAACTAGTATCATCCAATTTCTGAGAATCTTTCTCCTTTTTCTTTTTCTTCAAAGATTTTCGAATTTCGCACTGTCTATCCCAAAGTCTACCTCCTCCATTCTTTGATTCATTAGACTTTGTTTTACTTACTAAAAAAAGATATAAATTCAACAATAAATATATTAAAAGGTTGAAAAACAAAAAAACACATAAAATATTTACTTAATGGTTCCAATTCAAAACATTTTTAAGCAGAGGCAAAAAAAATTTAGAAATAAAATTAGAAGGCTAAATTAAGAATTAAGCTTTTAAATTAAGAACTTAAATGTTTGCGTATATTTTTCAAAATCTGCCGTTCTGCAACAAGTAACGGAATAGATAAATCACAGATAAGCAAACTTATCTGACCTGCATGTTCTTTCTAAATCAAATAGAATTAATTCTCTAGCTAATTTATTTGCCTTATTCCAATTACATACATTTCCATACATTTAAATAACATAAAAGGTAAAATAAAGTGCTCCACATATTTTTAAGAGATATCAAATGAATTCAGATTAATATCTATATGCACATGTTTAGCAAATATGTAGCCTACTAATGGGAAAGGAACTCTATATCACATATATAGCTACTGGTAAAAAAAAGTTTTTTTTAATTAAACAGAAATAGATTACACACTTTGCTGCTAATACAGATAATATAAGATTTCTTGTTAATTTCAGAAGCCACAGAAATGGATATGAAGTTCATTCTTTAACTCAAATGAAATGCACTGTATGTTAAGAAAAGGATACAATTTTATTGCTTAGCTTTTTTTAGTACATAAGCCTGTCATAGTTTAATTTCCTGAAGAGTTTCTTTTTTTTTGTTTGTTACTTATGTGTTATCACCATTAATCCATTAAACTTGGCCAAGATCCTGCCAGAGTTACAGGTATAGTTTCTGTAGAATTCTGAGCCACACTTCATATTGCAACTCTTAAATAACACCCATGAGTTTCTCTGCACAATCCACCAAACCGCCAATGCTACAGAAGAAACCCACTTCGTTTTTTTTTTTTCGCTTTGCAAAAAGTCATTATTGATTTCTACTGCTTTTTTAGGTTCTTCGATTTTACTGGAAGCTATGTTTATTAAGAGCATAAACTTCCTGAAGGTAATGGTTCCAATCTATTCATATTTTGGGAGCCATCCCCAGCTGCTCTTTTCCTCATTCAACAGATGCTAATTCTCTTAACCAGCTGTAAATGAACCAAAGTGTTGTCACAAATGCGATTCTACATAGCATATAAAGAATTAATCGGGATTAATATCAAATGAAAGGGCAGATATAAGCATGTTGTGATATCACACTTATACATAGCTGGCGCTAAAGCATGTTGCTTGCCAACAGTTTCACAGTCGAGAGGATAATATGCAAGTGCTTATTGTATAATACCTTTTTTTTAATGAAATACAACAATTTAAACCAAGATTGGATTTCACTTGGATTACAGTAAGTGTTTGGCTTACAGAAATAAAAATAATTCAGTTATTTAGATGGGTTATTTTTCCACTAATGGTCAAAATATTTAAAAAAATAAATTACTTGGAAATGAAATTTTACAAATATGCAAGCCAGCTTCATTATACATTTCACTGGTATAACCAGTTTTATCACTTTTACACATTAATATCAGGAGATTTGCTGCCTCTTAAATAATTATATTACCTCACAATTTCAAATGCACAGAACATTTTTTAAAACTTTTTTGGTAATATCTTTAACTGTTGGTCCACATCATCATGTGAGATGAGACATGGAGAATCTATCATAACTCCTGTATCCATGCAGCAGCTGCTGGAGTGGCTACGTGATATCTAATGAAAGCAAAAGTCAAATAGAAAATCTTAACTTGTCAGGTTACAGAAACTGCATTTTAGAACAGACACAGCGGTGAACTTGCCACTGCAAAACGCAACAACAAACATTCCTCCATTTTATCAGACTTTGAGGAAACTTCACTATTCAATCCAGAAAAATTACTCCAGCATGTTGCTTACCAAAGTTCGTTTTCTTCACAATACAAAACATAGAAGCTCTACTTGTATATTTTGGATGGCAACAACTGGATCCCTCCTCAATTATCTAACAGCAAAGGTCTTCCAACCTTAAATTCAGTTTCTTTAAAAAAAACTGCATCAAGAAATACATATGAGTAAGCAATTAGGTTCTAGTGTTCGATAAGTAATTTTAAAATCATTTATTGTGGAGCTTTTGGTCTTCAATAACAATCTTTTTAACAAAATTTTGCATAATCATAAAATTTCATAAAACTCCCAAAACAGAACAGCATTACCAAATAAAGATATTTTCAATTTCTTTCATACATTAATTTAGCATTCAATTTTTACCAACATTATGCACTTCTTAACCCTAGAATGCTACCCATTCGCCTCCTGGATGAAGCACATAATAAATAACCCTGCCCTAAAACAAAAATCGGAGCGTGCGACTCCATACCTTTATATGATCTTGGACGTTACAGACAAGGACATTCCTTCTTACCGAAATATTTTCGCATGTAGCATTTTTAGAACAATATTCGTCTCAAAGATGAATGGTTAGCTGTAACATTTCATTTCAGAATCCGACTTAGGTTCATTTCTGTGTCGCCTTGAAGATGTTAAAGAGGTTTCGCAGAGAACATTTTTGGGTTAGACCTGAGGCTAACCAAGAATGATGAAGAAAATTCTATTTCTTGGGATAAATCAGAGAAAGCTGATTTTGCTTAAGTTGAAAATCATGAATTCAGCGACACAGATGAAAATGAGGAATTTACCATTTGAAAATAAAAATGAAAAAGAAATAATGCTTTAAAACAAACCCAGGAAGATGAAAATATTAATTTGAAATATGGATCTAAAAATAAAAATGCTAAAAAAGTTGAAAAATTGAATTTGAAATACGGAACTAAATATGAACATTTTTAAAAACTTGAAAAATTCCAAAATTTTTTGAGTCATGAAAAATCTATGACCTACCACGGTAAAATTCACGGGGTCATCTGTTCTTAAATCAAGCAACACAAGTACAGCATCTCGCAATATTATTCAATTTTTTAAAGAAACAAGGTACTGAGCCATAAAAGGGACCACAGAAACATTGCATCAGATATGCAACAATATGTCATGGAGAAGAAATCTCGCCAAAAGTCTTCCCCCCATTTTACAGCATGATAAATATCAGTTTAATGAACGTGCATGTTATTATGTGCATAATATAAAATCCGAAAAGCCATTATCGAGGGAAAAAGTTCACAATGAAGCTAAGTAAAGATGTTCTTGCACCATGGATGAAGAAGCATTACAACATACCAATTTTGCCTCGATTAACAAGAACAATTATATGGAAACTGTTGAAATCAGATTTCAACATTCAACCTCCTAAACAATCAGACAGTAAAAAAAAAGGGAAAAAAAATATCATTTTGCCTATACAGTTTGGGCACAACGAATCCCAACTTTTGTTAAACATGTTCCAGAGTATTGCACAGAGAACAGCATGCTAGTATGTGCAAAGACTGCTTTGAGAATAAATAAATGATACTTTCTTGCTAACATAAAGTTCCAGAGTCCTGAAATTATCTGCGAGTAGTATACTTTTATTTTAGTTAACTTTTAAAATGGGTTTTAAACACGCTTACGCACAATTCATCTTGGAGACGAATAGCTATCATTCTCGTAAGTTTTTCAAAGGGTAGCATTTCTAGGGTTAAGGAACAAAAGCATTTGCAGTTTTATGCATGCTGCTTCATTTCCTAGTAATTTCAGTGCTTCTTCAACTCAACAAAACTGCAACCTACACCTACCTGAACTTTAAACAGATTTTGAGGAAGAAATTAGTTTATTCTATATCCTCAAAAAAAAAAAAAAAAAAAAAAATTGTAAATTAAAATAACTACTTAATTCCTGTATTTCTATAGATGAAAATAAAAATAAGCTATCAAAAAAGAAAAGTAGTTTTAGTGATGAAAAGCAAACTTTCTCCCAATATCTGCTGTACTTTGGGAATTTTCTTTAGACAGACTTAAGTCAACAAAGTACTCGCTTGCACCTGTGATGTGGGCAGGGGAACATATGGAAAGAAAAATCTGAGGATGAGTACACAATAAATACATTTGAGATTAATTCCACTACTAACTAACCATTTAGGACTAAATCAGGAAGAAATCCATATAATTTGCAATGAGTGTGGCCGTTGAAAATGAACAGTTATCCTCTGTGTGTTAACTTTGCCTGCTGGTACCTACAACTAGCTGCAACAAATTCAGACCTTTCTTCATACAACTTATTCAGTAAGAAGGGTATGTTTGTAAAATCAGTGATATCTAACACCTATTATTCTTAGCTTTGGGCCCATGATAATCCCCATAGCATGAGATCACATGCTTACCCAGAAAGATTTTACATTAATGTTTGGTTGGTACAGTATACAACTACTAAAGTAGAGGTGCTGTTTAGTCACTTGAATGACTATGCATAGAGCATCTTTTTGTAAAATATCTCATCAGAACTTTAGACGTTCCTTCACCTATATGCACATGAATGCAATTCCAGCATAATGCAGTGTCAGCTCACCTTCAGCAGAAACTTCAAATATTATCCAGATGCTACAGTCCCAAATGAATCAAACAAGATGAACATATTTCTTGGCTGCCCCTGATCACTAAATCTGATGTGCATGGATTTTCCCATCTGGGCACAAATTACGAGCATGATCTACAAAAGCCCCATTGACTCCAATGAAGATCTTCAAGCTAGACTGCCAGTTGCCTATGGAAATATACATGAAATGAGTGGGATTTCAGGTAATGTATGCCTGTTCATGCATCATCACTTTAACATTTATTACTGTTAGTAGATGGACTTTTAAAAATCTTAAAATGTGTTTCTTTTTACTTGACCTGTTGTTCATACTTTTCTTACATGCCAGCAAAAACACCCACCATTTCTGTACCCACAACCCATCAACAAAATCTGGTTATCTTGGTCCCTTTTACCTGCTTTTGACACTTATGCTAATTATTTTTTATCATGCTGTATTATTTTATAATTAAAAGCAAACTGTTTCACTAACCGTGAATATTTCTACTTTTGCAAACTGCAAATAACGTTAACTTGCACTCAGTCTAAAAATCCAAGTCTAAAAATTAAGACATTAAATTTTAAATTCTTTATTTGATATATAAACAAGCATGGAAATACTCCTGGTATGCATGTCTATTACACAAATATATGCCTGGATCAGTCTGAAAATCCTGTTGAATTTGTGTGTTGTAAACTAAATAGTTACTTGAAGTTGTTAAACTTCATTACATTCAGCTGGTTTAAAACAACTTACTGCTGTGATTATTTTTTACTGCACTAATTTGTGCTAGAAATTCAATATTCAGACAAAGCATTTATTATGTAAAATGCATACAATTTGCATTACATTAAAATGACTATCTTCATATGATTTCTTGAATTTCCAGCCTTAATTTTTAAAGTTTCATCATTTCTGACAGCCAAAATATGAGAGTCTTTTAAACTCTTTGTTTGTTATTTTATATGTTTGTTGCATATATCAATCAACTTCAGGAATTTCCAAATTTTCAAATCCGCATTTTGAAAATATGGATAGTCATCAAATACGATGAGAATATTCTCTCATTATTTTTCTGAAAAACTAAGAGTTCACAATTGACAGATCTTCTTTGTCACACTTAGCCCCAACAGCCTCCCACATTTTTCTGCTTTTGGAAAATTTCCATTCTTGCATGTCCAAACCATCTAAGAAAAACAATATTTCAGAAATAATTATCTTCTCAACTTCGAAGACACGGATATGTATTACACCAAGTTAAGAAACACTGCAGAAAAGTAATCCACATGGGAAGAGTACTTACAATATTTAGCAGCTTTTTTTAACTGTGAATATTCTTGTTAAAAAAATACGACTTCATAAATCACTTAAAATATCAATTTTATCAACTGCATAAAAATACCACTTTGTTTTCTTAGTTCCTTTGACATTCTAAACTTGAAATCATTCAAATGATCTGAAGCACATGAAAATAAAAAGTAAAACAAATAAATGTACAAATCTAATTGTGTAAATGCATTGTTTAGGAGTGGATCGCAAAAGGCATGATGCATATAAAGGTAAGCAAACACTAAAAAAAAAAAATGAAGATATTGCAACTTACATTTATGCCAAGGAATCAAAGATTTCCTTTTCTTTAATTCCACAGAAACTTTCTGTTTATCATTCTCGCAAGAATTACCAGATTCAAGAACTTGTCCTGGGTATAACAATGGTTGCCCTTGCATTTCTCGCAGCATGCATTCTTTGAACATTGTAGATTTAAGAAACCTCTGGTAGCAATCAAATTTCATTAAATTAAATATCTGAAAAATGCAAAGAATTTAAACGAGTACTTCTTTTTCCGAATAATTCTCGTAACTCAGGTTTACATAGAAAATATAATTTTAGAAATATCTATAACAATAATGCAATGCAAACACATTTTTCACATATCTATGCATATTCCCCCCCAAACTACAGCAATACTGTGAATTTTGAAAAGAAATAAGGAATGGAGAAATTAGACTCTAGTTCTGCTGTATTTATAATTATTTATCTCATCATTTTCAACTCAAATTATCAATTAAATCAGTATCTAATGCTTAAACTATCCATTCCTATCAAATAACTGTGACACTTCTGCTCAACAAAATTTTCCCAATCAAACTGTATGTTATCAATTTGTCTTTTAATTTTTATAAAATAGGATAACATTTAAACAGAAAAATTTTCAACTTGGCTTCTTTGTTTACAAACAGCACAAAAATCTGGTTAACAGGTGTAGTGATTTATACATTTAAAACAAATATATAACAAAACAAGAATTTTATCATATCAATTATCTCCACTGATCAATTGTTAAGAGCCATAACTCTCTACAGATCTGTATTACATTTTAAACAGAAGAATTTTTACCTATGCAGATTATGGTAAACTACTTAAAGGCGTTTTACATTACGAAAACCGCCTTTGAAGAGGACTTTCTGAAAGAAGCTTATTTCTAAGAGAAAGTGGATTTACAATAACTAATCAGTCTGTTTTTTCACCAGAAATAACCTGAGATTAACAAAATTCTAACAGTCCAATCCACTTAGCCAAAGGATGGCACCTTTATGTAATTATACACAGAGTCCACAGAAGTCCTTACTCAGCCTTTATTTTCTCAACAACAGGTAGTAGACGTGCATATCTAACTACAAAAATGTTTTTAAATGATAAAAAAATTTATATATTGACAATTTTTAACTTAAAGAAAAAAGTATTTTGCAAAAACTACGAAATGCAACTTTTTATATGTTCCTCCAGTCCCTATATTTATATCTTGGAAAATTTTGTACACAGTATAAAAAATTAAACACAAAACATTTGACTCCTATATGACAAATTATGATATTTGGTATTAAAGTAGGGGATCATATATAAGAGGTATACACAGATTGAAAAGCAAAATGTTTGCATGCATACATAAGTAAAAATAAAATATAAGCTTAGAGAATGGTTTCTGATCTTGAGAGATTAAGTGATGAGCATTCTACACAGATAACTGTGAAAAATAATGATCAATATAATTTTTCTTATTTGAATACCTTAGTGGTAAAATCTTAGAAAATATTGGAAGGCTTCACTATAGGCATGCAGCCAACTTGAAATATTATTAAATTAATTACAACTGAAAAATACTTTTAGGTTAATAAGTTTTTAGTATTGTTACCAGATTATGATTCTAATGTAAAAAAACGTCATGAGAATATTAAATAACATATTTTTAACCAGAAAACTTATGAAAATTCTTTTGGTATTTCTTTGCATACCAATAATACATATTAATTTGTCAATAATAAAATTAGTAAATCACAAAATAATATCGCTGAATAGATCAACCCTGAATTATACCAATTTATTGATTCACCTACCCCTCAGAGCCAACTGAATACAATATGAAAAAGACATACTTTGATATTAAATATTAGTCAATTATTATATGGAAGTTAAATGTTTTGTGCTTAATTTTAACCAGAGGAATGTATAAAGTTAGATTTTGTAATTTTTACAAAAATGATATGTTTAAAAATGTGAAAACATGACAAGATTTAAAACGCTTTCGTAACTGGAAGTATATCTCTTTAATTAATGGCTGTGAAAATAAACCAACAGAAGGACTTAAGTGGACATGGTGTAGAGTGGCATTAGCCAAACATACAGCTCTTGCTCTAACCATAAAGTTTGCATAAAATCTTGGTTTCTGGAGTAAACACACATCTTTTCTATTTTCAAAGAAACATGCAATTTTTAAAAAAATTTTTATGCCTTTATGCCTTGCTATAAAATAACATTCTAAAAAAAAACAGTCTTAATTTTTTTTCAGGACTAACCACAGAAATTTTCATGGAAAACATGTTAACCTCCTTTACACTCTGGTTTCAGTGAAACGCATATTCCTGATACAAACTTTAAAAACCAAAATATTTGTTGTAATTTGTGGAAGTATTTTTAATATCAAAAAAGCTACAGGACATGAAATTAAAACATTCTTGTTTTTATAACACTATCTTGGAGGTCAAAGAAGCGAATTTTTTTTTTTATACAAACTCAAGTCAATTTATTCAAGAATATGTGCTACTTTTATTCCAGATTCAATCTCTGTGTTATTGTTTACATTATACATTTCATTACATTTAATGCAGCATTAAAATATAAAAATAAAATGCGATTAAAACAGAGACCTGATTTTTACAGTTCGTTCACAGATATTATGTTTCAAGGTTCATAAATTGTACTATAGGGAAAAATCAAGTTCAGAGTCTATAAATATACACAACATATATGGGCTAAACTTTATGTATGTGAGACAAAATATACATAATGATAAATTATACTTTAAATTAGCAATATCCCTTTAATTCCTCTTTTCAATTTGGGCATTTCAGCTCGCTATACTAAAAATAGCGATAACTTTTCGAAACTGCGCCCTATCTGAAAATTAATTCTGCATCATGTCATCTTATGCTTCTGCACTGCATATAGTTCTCAAACAATCAGATTCAACAAAATTTTTATTATAAATATGAATGCTACTAATTTAACAGACTGTTTTTCCTTCCCTGCTTTTCCTTGCTTCTGCTAGTTACATATGGTTTTCCTCTGTCTAAAAAAGATGTAAGCTTTCAAAATCATACGGGTGAATAGAGCACCCATTGATGCTGACATCAATCTGTTCTATTACAAGAATAAAACTAAATACGAATCTCCCAACACTTTTGCAAGTTTTTCTTCTTTGTCTTCTCGTCATCACATGTATCTGCTAGTCCTCAAGATACAACATGGCTCTGCCATTCTATGTATGCAGCTGGGAAACAACAAGTCATCTACACCACATCATAATTTAGTCGACAGGATACTTACTGTCTTTACCCCAATTGGACTTTAATTGTGCCTGTTTATCTGCAAGTCCAAATGTTCTAACATCTAATGAAAATGCAGAGCAGAATTACTATTCCAGTTCATAGTGAAGTTAGTTTCAAATTCATTTCAGCCACCTCTTCAATGTTCAGAATTGAAAAGGAAAAAAAAAGTGTTCCCTAAAGAATCAGTTATTTAATGGTTCAAGAGATCATAAGCTACAGCATTGATTTCGAGGCCGTTGGGTGTTTACATGAAAATGCTTTCACTTGCCTTCTCAAAGTGATGCTCATCCGCTTTGTATTTCCCATTTTGATTTACGGTTAACAGATGACTGCATCTCTATATTTTCCTTCAACAGAAGTGGGTACAATTACTTCTGCAACACAGAATTGGGAAACATGCTATGGACATTAACCCTTTAAGCGTGTAGCGTTTGCTCCTGCGCGTGCACTGCAGTGGGGAGTGTTTCTCGCGATAGTAGGAAGGAGTAAGCGGGCGCGCTGCATTGGAAATATATTCTCTCGCATGTTACAATAAATAAAATCTAAAAAAAGAAAGTAATAACTAAGTAAAGACATAAATATACAATTAAACTTACATATATTTTCTAATAATTTCGTTGGGTATGGTAAATTTTAAAACATGGAATGTTACAGAGGGCAACTTCACAGTCCGGACACCATATTCTGGTCTCTTTTCTAATCTTCTTACCGTTTTTATTAGACGCATAGCAAACAACACATCGTCTTGTTGGTTCTCGTTTGCAGGGTGTGGCAGGTATATAGTCTGCAAAGTGCCTTCCTGTAAGACGCAATGGATCATTTTCATCACTTTTTCTTCCCGTTTTTCCCGTCATGTCTGTAGACACTTGATATTTACGTAATATTTCTTCAATGACTGCAGTTCGAAAATCCAACAGTTTTATATTTTTGTTAGTTACCTTGCTCTGTAGAATCGATGAATTGAAAAGACATTGATCAATCATATGCCTGAAAATTTTTTTGTAGTATACTTTCGTTCTTTTCCGTACTGTCTCATAATAGGATAAAATTTGGTCCGCTCTGTCCACACCTCCCATTAATAAATTGTAATCGATTACAACCTTTGGCTTTTCAACATCTTTTCCATTACAAGAAACTTTACTCATTTCAATATTGTGGATTGTACTCAATAAATGAACATCTTTTTTATCTTTCCATTTCATTGCAATTAGTTTTCCGCGTTGAAAAGCAATAATGTCACCCTTTCTAAGTTTTGATGATTGCATTTCTTTTGGAACATCTTTGCGGTTCACTCGAACTGTCCCGTACGAGTCAGTTTTGAATGATATAAGTTTATCACAAAGATCTGGTGACATATAAAAATTATCGGCTGTAAGGCAGTATCCTTTGTTGAGCAAAGGTTGGATCAAACTTAGAACAATTTGCGATGTAAGGTTTTCCTTGTTGAAGTCTGGGCTTAGAATCATCCCCTTTCCAGTATATAAAATGTAATTCCATATGTAACCTGTGTCTGATTCACAGAGCATATAGAATTTCAATCCAAATCTAGCTCTCTTCAAGGGTATATATTGTTTCCAAGAAAGCCTCCCTTTATGTAACATCAAGCTTTCATCGATGCTAATGTCACGCTCAGGAGTATACAGAGTTCGAAATTTTTCCAAAAGGAAACTGTAAATAGGCCATATTTTTCGAAGTTTCCAGCAAGGATGAGTTTCTTCATCCATAGTTTCATTATTTGAAAAATGCAGAAACTTGCTTATCAAAGAAAATCTTTGCTCTGACATAACTTCAGCAAAAAAAGGAGTGCTCAAAATTTTCTTCTTTGACCAATACCAGGCTGTCACGGGCTTCAAAACAATACCCTGGAGTAAAAGAAGAGCTAAATAAATCCATATTTCAGGTACAGTTACCGGTTTCCACTTATGCACTCGGGATCTAAATTTCAGTACACTTCTGTTCTTTCGCAAAAATTGTTCTGCATATATATTTGTTTCCTCTACTATAGTTTCTACCAATTCCTCAGTTATGAATAGTTGGAAAAAATCTAAGGAATTATCAATACCTTTTACCTGAAAATTTATTCCAGGCTTTCCATCAAATTGAAAACGTGGTGGAGCTGGAGTTGCACTTGAAACTTTACACCATTGGCGCACCGAATCCAAATTCTTATCCATATCCTCATCTGATTCATAACTGTCAATACTTGCATCGGAATCCGATCCACTTTCGAAATCAGAATAATCTAAAATGTTATCTTCTGAATCAGAATCATTCGCTAGCAACGGTCTTTTCACAGAAAAGCGGCTGGAAACACCGCTACAGCTCGCCATTTTCACCAGAATGCAAAAATCAAACACACCAAAGTCTCCCCAAGAAATTATATTTCACTTTACGGAACTACTATTGCCATCTAGTGACAATTTTTGAAAACATAAGGATATGACGAGATATTTTCGTCAAACACGTTGAAATGCGGACTTTAAAATTGGATGACGAGTAGGACTCGTCAAACACGGGTACGGCGTAACACTCCGATGACGAGGTGAGTTCGTCAAGCACGCTTAAAGGGTTAAAGTTCATAGCAAGTATTTTTGTCTAAAATTAATTTGATTTTGCTCTTTTGAAAAACATAAAAATCACTGTTGATGGCATTAAACCTATATTTCAATATTTTCTTTAAAAGGTTTTGCATTTATAAACTTTATGAGTACACTTAATTTCATTATTTTGATAAAATAATGTGTTTAATTTTTTTCATTTCTTCATTTTATATAATTAATGTTTAAACACAGTTTAAAAAGGCCAGCTGCCTTTAAACAACGAAACAAGGCCTTTATAAGTAACTGCCTAGCAGTCCCTCTCAACCACTGGTGAATTAATACATCAATTTGTTAATGTGGATTTAACTAATAGATGGATAGGTTTGTTTTTGGAAAAAGCTGCAGCATCTCTCAGTTTTGAGTATACTAAGATTATTAGAAATGCAATTATAAAATTAAAAACCATAATTTCAATAATACTACTTCAAATGATGTAAATTGTAAGCTATAATGAAAATTAGTTCATAGCTATGAAAAAATATTAATGTAAGCTAGGAAAAAAAATTAATTATGTTACAAAAATAATTTCAATAACACTACTTCAAACGATGTTAACGCTATAATGAAAATTAGTTATCTTACAAAAAAATTTTAATTCCATAACTATTTAAAATTTGTAATGGTTTTCAAAATTTTTATACTGTGTGAAAAGTTTTGAAAAGTCTTTTCTAGACAAATATCACTATGAAGATTTCAAACTTCACTATGGCAGAGTTTCCAAATTTGATTTTCTCTCAATCTGGCTTCTTTCTTATCTTATTCTTTCCTTACCCCACAGTTTTTTCATTCAAAATTTGTTATATACATTTCCCAAAACCCAGAGATGACGAGAGGAAAAACTCTAACCTACATTTTGCAATCTGGATAAAATGCCAGATTTTAAAAAGATGACATTATAATTTTGCTATAATCTGAGCCGAGAGTTATACTACATGTCCTTGCATCCTTTCCTTGGGGAGGATACAAGCAGTAATAGCACATACCCATTATCCCCCCCTTGGAATATTTCTAATACAGTACAAAGTCCGAGATACAGACGTCCAATATCCGGAATAATCTAAAATCCGGAATTTAAATTAACAAAATTTTTTAGGATTTTTTAATGCTTTGTGCTTGCGCATTTGATCCCCCCCCCCAAGGAAGCATGTGGAGAATCCCGATTCTTAATTTGACTTCAGTACTAAATAAAATACCTCATTATTGAAGAAACAATCATTTTTAGCAGAAATTTGTGTAATCAGTTATTTGGCTCTGTAGCAGCGTAGCTGCTTGGCATACATCTCAACCGAAGCAACTCTGCATAGAAACATAATTGATTTTACAACTACTAATATTTTATATCCCTGACTCCAACCAGGCGAATCATTATTTATTATATTTTGCTTTCATCACCATATGTTTATCAACACACGACAACTTGAGTAATGACTCATGTAGCGATGCCTAAACATTTTTTTTATATTAGTAATTTTCAATAACAAAGAGCATAGAAAACTTTTATGTTGACATTACGCTTGGCGATGATTTAAATGTTGACGAGGAAATATTTAACAAAAATTTCTTTCCATATGCTAAAAATAAATTTTGTTAATAACACTCATATGCCAAAAGATTATATTTAGTGCTACTGAATTAAGAATAACTGATTTTTTATTCACATATACCCAGAACCAGCACCAGAGCTCATATGACCACACCGGGCGGCAGATTTTAGGGAAGACAAAATTTTTGGAATTTAGCGAAGCACCAAACAACAAAATTAAGGGATGATAGAAGTTTAGAATTTAGGAAAAGCACTGGAACCTCAAATTAACAGGCAGCAAAAATTTATAACTTAGAGGCTGGTGTTAGCTGAATTTAGGAGCCCCAGAGACTGCATCACGTGGCAAAATATCTAGCGCCGGCCCTCAGTAAGCTTAAGTATATGTGGGAATTTATTTAGATAAGATAGGCCTCAGATAAGCCTTATGTACGTGCAAGAATTAGGTGTAAGTATAATATATAACTAAATTAATAAAATTCAGGTTTAATTGTCTCCGGGCAAGATAGAAGCAAGACAAAATTTAACGTAACATTTTCATCGCAGATCTCATGCTACATAGCCAGTTATTTATAGCAGACGCTGTTAAGGTAGGCTAAAATTATATTTTACTTATTCCAAAGACTTTCAGTTAATATAGCAGTTGCACTTTTCCTTAACTTTCTGATTTAATCCAGCTTATTGTTTTTTACAGGCTGATATGATTACAGCAATTTGATGAAACCTAAAGTTTGAAGTTTTGATTATGTCGTAAAGAGTTTCTAATTCTGGAGCTGTAACAGAATAATGTGAGGAGTATGGCATTGGAAAGTGAACTGTATATGACATAACAGAAAAAGGAGCTGTATGAATTTTTGTGGATTCCAACACCCCACTTGCAATGAATAACAGAAAAAATATTCGCTAAGCTAAAAATGACGATCATGACAAAGTGATGACTGAATGGTCAGATAGAGACGAAGTGAGGGCATGCCACTGAGAGGCCCAATGCTAATGGCTCAAGACAAACTATTTCATGAAGAAATGAACTTAAAAACTGAGTGCATATATTTGACAGATTGGTTAACCAAGTTTTAAAATCACCATGGTATAATGCAATTAAAATTTTCACATGAAAAAGCTTCCGCTAATACTGAAACTGCTGGACTAAGCAGATGAATTCATTGAACTCATTAACAGTAAAACGTTATCTCCAGGACAAATTTACAGTGCTGATGAAACTAGTCTTTCCGGGCAATATGTACCATGAAATAAATACCTTGGCAAAATCTACAGTTCCAACAGGTGTCAAAGATTCCAGAGCTAGACTAACAATTTTAGCATGTGCAAATGCTTCAGGAACTCACAAGTGTAAAATTTTCATAATCAGAAAAAATACACGACCTCAAGCATTTAAAAGGGTAAACATTTTCCTCATTATATATTGTGCAAATAAGAAAGCATGGATGAAACAAGCCTTAACGTTTGATTGGTTTGAAAATCATTTCATATCCAAGGCTCGGCAAAATCTGAATTCGGTTGGTTTACCTGATGACGTAAAAATTGTCCTGATTGTAGACAACTGTTCGGCTCATGTTTCACTTAAAGTTTTGATGAAAGCTGATGTGTCCATTTTATTCTCTCCTTCCAACTGTACATCCCTCATTCAGCCTATGGACATTGGAATAATATACGTGCTGAAATGCAAATATAAAATAGCATTTTTAAAATCCATGTAAATTCCTTGAATAATGGCAAGACTATGCAAGAATTTTTTAAGTACTTTAGCATAAAGCCTGCTGTGTGGAGCATCTTAACCCTTTTCCAGGCGGTGGTAAATATCTTACCACTACGCAATTTGTTTTGTAGCACTAGACGGAAAATTATTTACCATCGCCCGATATCAGAAATTGTCCTCAGGAACGACAGCTTCAAATTTTTTCCAATACATGGCAGTACGGGCCACGTAAACGGCTATATTTCTGCATTCATTCAGTTTTCAAGCAAAATGGAGAGGGTAAGCATGCATTCTTTTTTTATTTTGTTGTGTAATAATAAATAAAAATACGTTAAAAGCTATATATTGATATATTTTGTATCTTAAAGGTATGATAGCTAAATTTTATTATGTGTTTAAAAAAATATAGCAAAATATTTTGTATTATACATATTTGCATTTGGTGGTAAAATATTTACCACAGCCTGCTTAGTGATTTTAGGGGTGGTATATAATTTACCACTGCCTGATCGAAGCATAGTTTTACTGAAATGTTTCGCTTTAGAAATAGCATTTGTTTGGCATGTTACTTGATTTCTTTGTATATATATTTATTCTAATAATTTTAAATTATTTCAATTATTGATTATTATTAATATTATGGAAAATATTTTAGCATTTATTTAGGATTACATAAATATTTAGATATTTAGAAATTATAAAATGTTACTTTAGTTTGCTATAAAGGTAATATTTTGGTCAGTATGTTCAAGCAATTTCATAATAAGTAACTAATAAAATGTAATGAATATTATTTTAGGTAAACGCATTGAAAAAAAAGAAAAAATTAACCACCGAGGAAGCTGTAGAGCTTTATTTTGCACTGCCTTCAGATCCTGAAGATTCCGAAAATGAAGGTGATACAGAAGAGGATTTACAAAATGCAGGTAATTTATCTTATAAATAATAATAATAATAATAAATAAGGTAACACTATAAATTTAAATATGTAAATAAATGCATAGTTTATTTATTTATTTATTTTTTAGATTCCATGAACAGGTTTGAAGATAACGATAATACAGTGGACGATCCGGATTTCTTATCCCCAAACGGCGATGAATCTGATTCAGAGGATGATTTCCAAAATGCAGGTAATTTATCATATGAGTAATAATAATAATAAGTCAGGTTAACAATATAGTTAACAATATGTTTTTGAAAAATATAAGAAACCTACATTTTTTTTTTTTTTTAGATTGTATGAACACTCTTGCAGACGACGATAATAGAGTGGACGATCCTAATTTCTTACCACCAAACGATGAATCTAATTCAGAAAATGAAGAAGCTCTAGAAACATCCATTCAAAATGAAAACCCTGGTGGTACAGAGTATACATGGTCAGCAAACCAGCAGCCTAAAGACACACCAAACTTTGACACTAATGGTAAGCCTACTTATCAAGGGTTTACAAGACTGTCACAGCCCATTGAATATTTCAATCGGTATTTCGATTCTACTATTATTAAAAAAATTATAGATGAAACAAACTTATATGCAGATCAAAAGAATGACAAAAACTGGGCACTCCTCAAAGAAGAAGAATTGCAGGCTTTTTTGGGAATCCTAATTATGATGGGAATAAATAAGTTACCTGTCTTAGATTTGTACTGGTCTTCTGACCCTTTTTTCAATAATCAAGAAATTTCATCAGTTATGCCAGTAAAGAGATTTAAAAAAATTCTTTCAAATTTGCATATCAATGACAATCAAAAAGCTATCTCTCGAAATGAGCCAGGATTTGACAAATTACATAAAGTGCGTCCTTTGGTCACCCATTTAGAAAAAAAATTTCAAGAAGAATATTCAAACTCATCAGTGCAATCTATCGATGAAATAATGGTAAAATTCAAAGGAAGATCTACAATGAAACAATATATGCCAGGGAAACCTGTAAAACGAGGATATAAGATTTGGGCTAGATCAGATGCATCAAATGGTTATCTATATCAGTTTGATGTTTACACTGGGAAAAAAGACGATGGTTCCATTTCTGAAGGTTTAGGATATAGAGTAATAATAAATCTAACCAGTGATTTACAGAATACGTTTCCTCTTTTGGTGGTTTTTGATAATTTTTTCACGTCAGTTCCATTGATGGAAACACTGTTTTCAAAAAACATATATGCCATTGGTACTGTCAGAACTGACAGAAAATACCTTCCTGTAACTATGAAGAAAAAAAAGAATTACAAAAAAAAAATGAATCACTTATGCTGTCGTGTAAAAACACTGTTGCAGTGCAATGGAGGGATACCAAGATCGTTACTCTTCTTTCAACTGTACATAGTCTAAATGACATGACAGAAGTGAATAGAACACAGAAGGATGGTTCGAAAAAGCGGGTTGCTTGTCCTAGGGTAGTTGCTGACTATACGAAATATATGGGAGGAGTGGATAAATTTAATCACTTGAAATCTTCATATAGTACAAGTAGGAGATCAAAAAAATGGTGGCATCGACTATTTTATTTCCTATTAGATGCTGCTCTTATCAATTCATATATTTTATATGTGGACATTCACAAAGTGGCAAGAAATTTTCATCTTGAATTTAGGTTGAGAGTAGCTCGCGGTCTAATAGGAGGCTTCTCTAATAAAAAACGGAAGCTGCAATCAAACTGGTTATCAGCGAAAAAAGAAAATGCTATACCGAGGGAAATCCGAACAGCTAATGTTGGAACTCACATGCCAGTCAAAGGAGAAAATTACAGAAGGTGCAAATATTGTAGCACAAAAGTAAACCAGAAACGTACCAAAGTGTTATGTTCAACGTGTGACGTACCACTGTGTGCAGCTCCTTGTTTTAAATTATTTCATGAAACTCAATAGAAGTAGTATATATCTAGTTATATTTATTTCTGTAATCAATTTTATAATATCATCAATTTTATATTATGAATACTTATGTATTTAAATAATCGAGAATAAATAGTTTCATCAAAAATATATGTTTATTTGTGATATTTTTTGTAATTTACGTTTTTTTCTTTTGTAAAAATCAGTAAAACGCCATTGCTTATATCGGGCGGTGGTAAATATGTTACCACCCCTATTATAAACAACAACAACAACAAGAAAATTTTTAAAATAGCTTTTTTGGTCATGAACGAGCTACTTTTCCCTAATAATGGCATAAAATATTAATTTTGAAAATAAATGGCCTGGGCCCGTTAAAGGGTTAAAAGATCGTAGGAGGATGTGCTTTCAGATATTTTAAAAATACTTAACATAATTTATGGCTAGCTACCATATTTCATGGTGCGGATGATGAAGATGACAGCCGTGAAATTGAAGGCTTTCGGATATCGCAAACCAAAAGTGAAATTTTCTAATTAATGGATTTTGTAAAGAAATGTGGAGAAGCGGTAATAAATGAAGATGATATAACAGAAGTTTTTCATTGTGATGACAATGCCTGAATTCTCAATCAATCAAGATACGGTGAAATCTGTAGTATGGTTCTAGATTCAGAAAATACAACTACCGACAGTGAAGAAAGTTTTCGACACAGCAACTACAGGACTTGAGCAGTGGAACTTTGTAACTAAACAAGAAATTATGTCTGTTTATAGAACTGAAAAGAAAGTATTAGCACAAAAAAAAGAAAAGAACGGAAAAAAATCAATTTAAACAATTTAAATTCAAAGAAATGTTTAATGAAATAAAGAAATAAATATTAAGCTCTTTTTATGTGTGTAAATTTTGATAGCCTTTAGATCATAAATGCTTCATTATTTCATAAATCGCAATTTCATATTTTTAATTTTATAATTTCAACATGCCATCTTACTAGATCTGAATTAATCTAATATCTGCAAATATCCCAAATCCAGAATTGCATCTGGACATTAGCGCCTATTATCTTCATCATCCTCACCTTACCATAAATTATGCCAGGCAGTTTTGAAAGCACCTGGAGACACATCCTTCCACTATTTTGTGATGCACCACAAAGCAAATTTCACGCTAAAATATTTTTTAAATTCTTGAATAGTCTTGCCATTGTTCAAGAAATTTAAGATTTATTTTCAAAATTCTACTTTGCATATTCAGTACATGCACTTTTCCGATATCTATAGGCTGAATGATGGACGTACAATTTGAAGGAGAGAATAATACAGATATATTATATTTCACTAAAAATTTAAGTGAACTATGAGCCAAATAGTTGTCTAAATCAGGACAATTTTTGAATAAGGTAAACTAACAGATTTCCGCCGAGCCTCGGGTATGAAATGATTTTCAAACCAACCACTCATTAACTTTTGTGTCTATCTATGTTTCATCTATGTTATAAATTGCATGCTATATAACAGGAAACTCTTTACTCCTTTAAATGCTTGTGGTTGTGTATTTGTTTCGATTATGAAAGGTTCACACCTATGTGATCCTGCAGCATTCACGAATGCTAAAATTGTTAGTCTCACTTTGGAACGAGTTGGAGCCTTTCCTATCTAAGTTGCAAAGGTATTTTGCATTACGTGTTGTCAGAAAAGAGCAGTTTCACCAGCGTTATAAATTTGTTCTGGTGATAACTTTTAACTATCAATGAGTTCAATGCAAGTAGTTTGGCAGCTTCATATGAGCTGAAGCCTTTTCCCCTGAAATTCTTAGTTCCCTTATACCACGCCGATTTTTAAATTTGGTTAACTACCCTGTCGTATATGTGCACTCCGTTTTTAAGTTCATTTCTTAGAGAAATGTTTTAACTCGAAGCCATTAGCAAGAAATGTTTTAACTCGAAGCCATTAGCATTCAACTTGTCAATGCCTTTGCTGTGACGCTGTCTGACCATTCAGTCATCACTTTGTCATGATCTTCACTTTAACCATAACGAATAATTTTTCTGTTATTCATCGTGAAAGAGATGCCAGAACTCGCAAAAAATTCAAAAAGTTCCTTTTTCTGTTTTCTTATGAATATAAAGTTGACTTTTCAATGCCATTCTCCTCACATAATTTTGAAACGGATAAACCTTTATCCATTTTTTGTATCAATTTTACATTTTGTTTAATGGACATCAAAATATGCTTTCACTTTGTAGATCCTGTTGCAGCTCCAGAACTTTAATTTTCATAAAATTGCTTTAATAAAAATAGGCTGCAAAAATAATTAAGCTGCATCAAATCAGAAAGTAAAGGAATAGCGCAATCTTCTATATTGATTGAAATTCCTTGGAATCAGCAAAATATAATTTTAGCATAGCTTAGTGGCATCCGCTAGACATTATTGGCTATTTAGCATGAGATTAGCAATGAAAGACTACTTGTTTCGCTATATTTTGTCTTGATTTTATCGCGCACTGAGACAATTCAGCTTGCTTGTATTAGTTTAGCTATTTATTACACTTACATCTATTTCTTGCACATGCCTAAGACTTATCCGAGTCCTGAATAAATAAATTCCCACACATACTAAAGGCTTATTGAGGGACAGCGCTACCCCCTGTTGTAGTCTGTGCGGAACCTAAATTCTGCTACCAAGCGCCTTCCTAAGTTCTATATTTTGCCCTCCTTAAATTTTGGATCCCAGTGCTTTCCCTGAATTCCAAAAATATTTTCGCTCCCTTAATTTTGTTCCTCGGTGCTTCTCTAAATTCCAAAGCACCAGTTCCGGGTTTATATGAAAAACAAATCTGTTAGTCTTAATTTATATAGCACTAAATGTAATCTTATCTTTGGGCCTATGAGTATTACTAACAAAATCTATTTTTAGCATATGGAAAAAAATTTTCGTTAAATTTTCCTTCCACAATATTTCTTATCGCATTTAATTTAAATCTACAATCATTGCCAAGCGTAACGTCAAAATAAAAAGTTACTATAATCTTTGGTTATTAAATTACTAGCATAAAAAAATTTGGGGGCATCGCTGCATGAGTCATAACTCAAGTTGTCATGTGTTATAAACATACAGTGATGAAAGCAAAATATAATAAATAATGATTCGCCAGGTTGGCATCAGGGATGTAAAATATTAGTAGGTGTAAAATCAACAATGTTTCTATGTAGAATGTTTTGGTTTGAGATGCTTGCCAAGTAGATACACAGCAACGGAGCCAAATTATTGATCATACAAATTTATGCTAAATTATTGTTCCAATAACAACGTATTTAATGGCAAAGGGAAATTAAGAATCGGGACTCTCCACATGTTTTATTTAAGGGGGAGGAGAATCAAACTCGCACGTGCAAAGCATTTAAACAAAAACGTTTTAAGTGGTTTTAAGCAGCAAAAGCGGTTCTAAGGTTTGGATTTTAGATCATTCCTAACATTGGACATCCAGATCTCGGACTTTATACTGTATTTCATATAAATATTAATACTGTAAATTAGGGGCAATTTTTATATTATTTCGCGAAAACAGTTCAATAATTTTAAAAACCTGTATTTTACAGACTTTCAAATTGGACTCTACATTTATTTAAATTTTATATAATATTTTGTTATAATGCTTCGAACTTGCATTTTTATGTGTTACTTTACATATCCAGATATAAGAAAGTTCATGACCCAAATGATGGAGGCATAGTGAAATCTAAAGGCTATGTCCTTGAAAAAAATTCATTTGCCTTTTCACATATACTGGCCAAAATGTCTCTTCCTCTGCTAACTGCTCTAAAGATTTTTTCTAAAAAGGCTTTTCTATTCTTAAACCGTTTTCTCCTTGAAGGGAAGGGGAACATGTAAGATAAAAAATATGTAACTATAAGTAATACAGAGTGGTCATAAAGAAACTTTGCCAGCATCTGCACTTCTAGTGTCCATTCCAGTTACCTTATCAAGATGAGATTGCAAATATAGTTATTAAGAGGGATGCACTTTAGATTCTGTGAATGGCAATACAGGGGTGCCCACGGTTACGGTTATAGTTACAGAAACTCGAAAATGTCAGATAGTAACGGCAACTTTTTCTAGTTAAAAAATGTTCAGCGCTTGCGGAAACTCTAAACAGCATTGGAATGGTAACGACATGTCCAAAAACAGACATGTTATGCATACACAAAAAACAGTTCTGAAAACCAGCCAACGAAACACAATCTGGGCGCATGCAGAAAATTTGCATATGAGAGAGACATGACATTGCTCACTGATGACAACACATATCGGACAAAAGAATACCTTTATTTATATCAAACATTTTCCACATGGGTGCCGTCACAGGCAAGTATGCATTGCATGCGGGGAGACGGTGGACAATACCGCTAAACGCAACATGGCATGAGAAATCTTTGCAATCTCACGCCATACAGAATCCTTTAACCCCTTCGCGCCGGGTAGCTCAAACGCGTGCTTATCGCGGAGGCCGGCAGTGTCTTACGCCAGCGTCCGTCCAGGGCCGGGGGCTTTTTTGCTATTAAGCCTAAATCCATGAAATTTCCGAAGTATCAACGCATTGTTTAATAATTCTCTATAGAGTATTTAAACGGCTTTATAGATATTTTTATATATACTTTAATTACCTTATTTCTTGTTTAAATGCATATTTTACACATTTTTTTTTCATTACTCACCATTTTATGACTTTTAACATTATACATCCGAAAACTAAATATATTACTTAAACTTCTCTTTTCGTATGAAAAATTTGAAAACAGCGATCTACACACAGTCCTACGTTACATTCCTTGCACTCGTAATAACTCATTTGCCGTTTTGGAGGATTTTTCCGGGAATGTGAACAAACGAAGCATCGTCGACTCGTTTTCTTATCAGTCTCTTCTGAACAAAATTTTGGAAAATGTCTTTCAGTTAATCTGAGCGGATTTAATGATTCTGCTGATCTTGGTGTGATATTAACATTGGTGCTTTTAGAGGAATACCGATAAATAATTTGATTAACTAAATTAAGCCGATAATTCAGGAGAGGATGATTTTTTTTACTTTTTTTGTTGAAAAGAGTATTGGCATTAAATACAGCCATATCCATGATATTGAAGAAAAGCTTCTTATACCATTTAAGAGTTTTTCTGAAAGATGGGTACTGAATAATGACGGAGCGGTAATTCCGAAAAATTTTCTATTGTGGATGACCATGGAGGAGTACTTGCTTTCGACGTACTCGGCATACATATGTCCGAAATGTCCTCATCATCATTAGATTCGCCAGATTCTTTATGATCAGAATATATCATAGTATCACTATCACTACTATCAGAATCTGTTTCAGAGTCAATATCTGAAATATTTTGCATCATTTCTGCTATTTCATGCTCTGTTAAATATTTTCAACGCTTCGACATTGCAACGGTAAAAACAGAAGGAATTTACGTCTAACAAGATCTAATTATTTTCTAAAAACTGAACTGCAAACCGAAATACCCAACGCTTTAGCGAAAATAAAACTTCTCTACTTACAATAAACAACTACCACGTGCGAATTTAAAGAGACGTCATAAAGCACGCGATTCGGAAACATTTATTTCCCCTTTTGTTTATATAATCAAAAACACGTGTATGTGAGTCATGCTTCTCTCATTTCGAGTAGAAGGTCTAATGTACATGTATCTGAAACCATATGGACATACAGTGCCATCTTATGGCAGAAATTATAGTTCTTAAAACGTTCCAGGACACTGGCACAAATACGTGACAGTCGGGACTAACAGGGAAAACGCTCTGGCATGCCTGCGTGTCGGCCGGGAAGTGAGTGTGTTCGTTGCTGGCACGTAGACGTGACAATCGGCGCGAAGGGGTTAAATCTGATAAAGATCGTGGATTGCAAGGTAAACTCTGTATTTGAGATATCCCCAAAACAGAAATCCATAAGCATCAGATCAGGGGATCGTGGAGGCCACAGAAAAGGATAATGTGTGAGATGATGCGATCACCAAAATGATGTTCTAGGACCTTTTTAGCAGACCTCGCTACATGTAGAGGTGCACCATCTTGCATTCAAACTATATCATTGGGTGCATTCCACCTATGCAATTCTTGTAGTACATAATTTTGCAGGAAAACTACACCGATAGTTACAGAGCATGTTACATGGCCCGTTGGTGTCCCTTCTTCAAGGAGCCGAGAACAAGTGTGGCTATAATGCCGCACCACACAGTCACTTTGGTGTCAAATAATAGTACTGGTGCCACAACATGAGTATTCGTCTCTGCCAGTTGCCAGTGCACAAAATTCTTGGAGTTAATGTTGCAATTTAAGTTGAAATGCATTTCCTCCGTCCATAGTATGCAAAGTGGCCAATTATTATCAGCTTCATATCATATTAGAAATTCATTAGCGAAGTCCAGATGTAGTTGTGAGTCCCCCGGCTGCAACATGTAGACACACTGGTGCCTGTAAGGAAACATGTGGACAACCGAGCATAGTAACTTGAGGACTGTGCCTCTTGCGGTTTCCCTGTGTCCTGCAGTCACTGTGCGATGCACTTCGATACAACGTCCTCAGAAAGTCTTGGCCGCTCGGAATGTGGTTTATCACAGGTCTTCGAATTTGTGCACTAAATCACGCACAGCTTGGGGAATACATGGGCCACGTCGTTGGAGATGATTTCAGTGATACACACGCAAGTCTTCCGCAGTGTTTATCTTATTCTAATAATACAGTTTTATCAATTCACCATGAACTTTCTCAGGAAGAGTCATTTCGTCACCATGTGCAAGTTTCCGAGTGTCATACCCGCCTGCCTACGCTGAATATCTGGCGATTGGCGTTCAGTGATTGGTATCATGCCTCTGTCATACACAAATTTTCTGCGTGCGCTCAGATCATATTTTGCTGGCCAGTTTTCGGAACTCTTTTTTGTGTATGCATAGCACGCCCATTTTGGGACATATCGGTTCCAACGCTATTTAGGCTTTTGCATGCACTGATCGTTTTGCAATCGGCTGAAAAGTTACAGTTGCCATCCGACATTTTCTACTTTCTGTAACTATAACCGTAACTGCCCCTGTGTTGCCAGAAAGTTGGAGTTGCCATCCGACATTTTCGAGTTTCTGTAACTATAACTGTAACAGTGAGCGCCCCTGTGTTGCCATTCACAGAAGCTCGAGCGCATACCTCCAAATAACTATATTTGCAATCTCATCTCGGTCGGTTAACTGCAACAGATGCTAGAAGTGCAGATGTTGGCAAAATTTCTTTATGACCACACTGTACTTTACATTAGCAATAGCCTCTTAATTCCTCTTTTTAATTCGGGTACTACCCCCTCTCTATTCTAAACTTTCTCTAAACTACGTCATATCCAAAAACTAATTCCACATTACACCATTTTAACCTTCTGCACTGTCTCAGCTGATCAGATTAAAGAAAATTTTTACTACAAATATCATTGCTACTAACAGTTTCTTTTCCCTTCTTACTGCTTTGCTTGCTTCTACTAACTATGTATGGTTTTTCTCCATCTTTCAAAATTGTAACTGGAATGCAAGCTTTCAAAATTGTGCAGGTGCATAGAGCACCCATAATGTTGATATGTGAATCTCTTTTACTCATGAGAATAAGACTACAAATGAATCAACACCACGTCTGTTACAGTTTATCTTCTCCGTTGTGTTATCAGATGTATCATCTAATTCTCTCAAATATGGATTTTTATGCTCCTCACATGACGTATTCCGAGCTCAGTGCCACTAATTTCCATATTGCAGTTTTACTGAGCTACTCTTACTTGGCAACATATCCAAATTTTACACGGTTTGGCTTACTTTTGAGGGAGTTATCGCTATTTTTGTGATTTTTCCTTAATTTATGATAACCAGTGTATTACAACCTTATTTATTGGGAAATTAAAAAACGGGCCCTTGTGGCCTGGAAATAGAAAATTGGCTTTGATGTGCATCAGATATAAAAACATTCAACGCTTTTCCTTCCTGAACCAAATGATACACTCACTTACAAAAGTTAAGCACGAAGATGTAAAATGCAAAAAAATCAACAAATACTGCTTTGATTGACAAAAAATTCGGCAGGAAAGTAGCATATATATTTATGCATAAAACAAAATCAATAATTATATACAGAAATGAATACAATATTAAATTTTTGTAAGTTATTGGATAATGACATACTGGAAACTTACACAGAATTATGTATAAAGTGAAAATAAACAGCATAAAATGAAAAAAAAAGGACATTAATAGAGTATGTGATCCCCCCTCATCTGTATACAAAGTTCACAACACTTTATGGCCGTGCTTTCAATTAGATGGTCAACCACCGCAGAATTAAACTATCGCCATTCTTCTTATAGAACAGTTTCCAGCTTAATAATAGTGGCTGGAGGTGGGAAACGTGAAGATACAGCACAGCCGAGAGCATCCAAAAGATTTTCAATGGGATTAAAGTCGGGCAAATATGCTGTTCACGCCATACACACAATCCTTTCACTCTCGAGGTAGTCATCAACAATGTCAGCTCTATGGGGACGTGCGTTATCGTCCATTAAAACAAAAGTAGAGCCAACTGCTGCAACGTACAATTTCACAATGGGTTCTAGGACTTCATCTCAATACCTGACAGCCGTCAAAGAACCCCATTTAAAGATGTGCATGTCGGTGCAGTAGCCTAATGAAATCCCTGCCCACACCGTAATGCTTCCGCCTTGGAATGCGTGATGTTCGGTGATGTTTTGCGACTGATTGCGTGTTCGTTGTCACGTCATATCCTTATACGCTTGTCATCTGGCTCCAGAGCAAATCTTGACTCAGCAGCAAACATGACATTGCCCCAGTCAGACACATTCCAATTGACATGTTCCCGGCACCACTGTAATCGTGCCCCTCTTGATTTGACAGATAGAGGAACACAAACTCGAGGTACACGGGCGTACAGTCCACTCTACGTAATCTTCAGCATACAGAAGCTGCAGATATCGCCTTACCAATGGATGCTGTAACCATACACGTCACATGTGTGGAGGTCACTCTGCGATTCCGCTTGGCTAAAATAGCAATATATCAATCTTCTGCGGGGGGTTGTAGCCCTTGGGTGACCGGCTATGGGCCGTCGGACAACTGTCTGTGTGGCTTGGAATTGTTTCCATAAACGTGAAATTACAGAATGATGAACGCCGAACAAAAGAGCAACATCTGTGATCGACTGTCCTGCTTCAATGTGACCCACAGCACGCTAGGGCTCAGAATCTTCCATTTGTCTTCTGGAAGTCATAGAAACATGCATGTCTTGAAAACAAATTGTACAAAAGTTTTAAACACCTTTTATCAGCACTTACAATCAACTTCTGTAACCCTTCATAAAGCTGGCTTCTTATAAGACTGCCTATTTTGCATATTTCTTGACATGAAAGCACGATTGGCTGTTACCTAACATATTTGCATACTTCCATCTACCTCTGCAGTGAATTGCATCCCCTTCAATTCTGACTGGCTTCCGGAGATTAGCATTTTCTTCTCCGGGCTTTTTGGAAGTGAGTGCATATCGCATCTTATACACTGCTCGACATTAAAAATGCAACACCAAGAAGGAGTGGTAAAAAATTTAAGCAAATTTTAGAAAAGACGCACGTCACTGAGTTATGCGAATGATGTAAAATGCACAACTCTCCAACGCACATGAAGTAAGATATAAGGGAAAGAACGTGCAGAATGGACAATATTCGTGTCGTTATTTCTGCCAGATGAATTATCAAAGAAAGTTGGTTTTCTCCCAGAGGATACGTGTAGTAGGAGAGAATGCCAAGCCGCCGTCAACGAAGGCACTTCCAGCAGATAGACGATTTTACGAGGAGTATGAAGATCGGACTGAGAAGGGCAGGTTGGTCCTTACGTCAAATCGCAGTTGATACCCACATGGACAGGAGCACAGTGCATCGGCTATGGCGAACATGGTTGAAACAAGGAAATGCGGGAAGGAGGAGGGGTGCAGGGGCAGCCAGAGTGACGTCAGCACACGTGGATCGACGCATCAGTCGACAAGCTGTGGCAGTCCCGCAAGTCACTTTTACCGTGATTTTGCAGCATGTGCATAATGGTTTGGGGCGCCTACGATTCCAAGTCACCTCTAGTTCGTATTCAGGGCACTATGGTGGCGCAACCATACTTGGATAATGTACTGCGGCCGGTGGAAATCCCCTACCTTCAGGGGCTGCCTAATGCAATTTTTGAGCAGGATAACGCCCGACCACACAGTGCTCGCATCTGTCAACATGCTCTGCAAGTTATACAGATGCTTCCCTGGTCACAGTACTCTCCTGACCTGTCACCAACCGGACATGTGTGGGATGTGAATGGACGCCGTTTGCAGGCTCTGCCCCTGCCTTGTTCAGAAGACGAACAGTGGCAAATGGTTGAGAGGGAATAGAGAGCCATCCCTCAGGACACCATCCGCACTCTTATTGACTCTATGCCTAGACGTGTTTCTTCGTACATCGCTGTTTGCAGTGGTCCTACATCCTACTCAGCCAATGCCGTTCTCCCTCTGTATTCCGACTATAATTTTGAAATAAAGATCACTTATTGCTGCTTGCTGTCTCTGTCTTTTTTCCAAATTTCATCACTTTCTGACCACTCCTTCTTGGTGTTGCATTTTCAGTGTTGAGCAGTATATTTACAAGAAATTAGAAAGGGATCCTTACAGGGCCTGATAATCAAAAGTGTGCATGGTGGGAAAGGAAGTTCTGAGGATTTTGGATCACAGGAAGAAGGATGTTCTTACAGATTACCTAAAGCATAGGCATAACTTCATAAAAGTTAATTTTAATTTCCAGTCCAAGTACCATTTCCATATAACAGCGTACCATTACAGTTATGGCATGACACAATTGACGCCTGTAGTGTTATATTTATTAAACATTTTGATAGAATAATAATATTAAACTTAAATCCTTTTCAAATGCTTTTTTTCACATATTTTACATAAGTATGTTCATTTAGGTGGCATTATCAAAGTGCTTAAAAATGTAAATTTTATTACTGAAAATTTAAATTTCTACAGAAACGTTAAAATCTTTTTACAGGAAACCTAAGCAATCACATTCAAACATCCATTTCTATAAATACACATGAAAAGTATGAAAAAATAGTTTAAAAAATGAGAAAATTTAACAGCTGACAGCTACTTGAGGATTCTCTTACAGAGGCATACTGGTCCTCTAAACTCAGGATTACTCTAGATTTTTTTTAAGCCTCAATTTTATATTCTTAGGGTTTATGTTACAATTCATGCAAAATTTTAACCCAATTTAAATTATGTACAACTTCAAAGGGGTAACACCTAGCTGTCCTTTAATAACAACATAAATGATCTCCACAAGTCATTTCTCACGTATGCCCTGTGTATCCATTCAGTTTATTTGAATTACTGAAGGCTGGTATAAAATTTTCAATAGAATTTGCTATGTACTTTGTTTGAATCACTTTTTCAAATCTCTGCCAGAATTTCCAGAAGTGGTAGTTTAGTGATAAAACTATTTTTTGATAATTATAAAAATGGTGTTACTTTCTGCTGCAACAGATAAGACTAGGTAAGAGATACCTTATCTCTTTTTCCTTACAAGGAAATATTGATCATACTTCTGGAAATAGGCTTGTTTTTTGAGTAGCTGAATTTGAATTTTAACTTCCTATCGCAAATTCCTCCTGATGCAAGGAAGATTGAAAGGATGTTCTTCATTAGGACACGACCTTATGGTGAAATTGGACCATTGTCTCAAAGATGAAAAGTATTTTACATAATACTGCAGAAATCAATGAAAAATTAAATCTTTCCAAAGGTGAAAAAACGTTCAGTTTCATGGCTTTTATCGGACATAAAATAATCACTACTTACAGCACAATCAATTTCATTTTAAATTATTTTTTTAAACATTTTAGATAATTGAAAAAAATTTTGTTTTTTATTCAGTACCTGTTTTTGAGCTGGAAGAAAAAGTTCAGGAGTTGGCGAATCCAAACCCTCTTGTGCAACTTGTCGGGCATGGCTATCAACATTTACTGGCTCATGAGCTCCTATGCACAGATGCTTCGTATATATCTCTTTAGCCATTTGAGCCATCTGGAAGGCGGAATGTTTTAAAATATAGCATTTATTAAAGTCCTGCAATCGAATAAGAGTAAATAGATTTATACTAAATATATATCTACAGTCACTAACTCAGGCCTTGGCAAGCTGTGACCCATTTCATAAATTCAAATTACCCATTTGAATTCCGAAAATAAAACACAATATAAACAAACAAACCACAAAGCATTAATATGAAACCACCAGAAGCATACATAAAAAATAAAATGTAAATAAATAATAACATTTTTGTTTGATTAAAAGTTGCAGTAATGAACAAGCATTTTGAAAAACTACAGTGAAATACATTTAACGCAAAACTGATTAAGACGAAATATTCGTTAACACGAAATAATACAACGGTCCCAACAAACTACTATGTATTTTCAGGTATTTTTTTTCTCTTAACACAAAATGAAAATCCCTTAACAAGAAAAGATTTACCGCCTGGGAATGAACAAAATATGGAAAACACCAGCCTCGCAGGGGAGATTTAAGAGGAGTATGAAATGAAAGAAAGGTGGTTTCACATGTTTCATAGAAAAGAGGCTAACTTGGCTTTGAAATACCCTCGGAATAGTGACCAAAGCCAATTTTGTTTATCTAAGCTACTTTCACCCTCCACTCCTACAAATGCCATCTCTCATCAGTTGGCTTTGGAATTCGGAGATGAGTACATTGCAGTGTGAGTAAAAAATCAGTCGTTTGGTTCACTTTTTTTTTTAGAAGAATCTTTTTACCAGCGCAATGGCAAAGAGCTCAGGGGGAAAGCATACTAGTAATTTTGCTTAAAATGAAGATGGAGCTTCTTACGGCTGTTGATCAGAAACAGAAGACAAAAACGGAAATCTGTAAAGATTTTGATATTGCTAACTCTACATTATCAACAATAATTAAAAAGAGAGCAAATTACAGAAATGTTTGAATGGAGTAAGTTTGAGCCAGAGCGCTCCCGGCAGAAAAAAGCAATAAACTTGCTAAACAAATGGGTATTAAATTTTCTGCAAATCCGGGGTGATTGGAACGTTTCAAGAATGGCATAGTATTAAAAATGTTTGCGGTGAAGCTAATCCTGTTTTACCCACTATGACAGCAAATTGGTTTCAGTCTATGTTGCCTTCAAAACTTGAAGAATATGAAGCAAAAGATGTTGAAGTAAATGAAGATTTTTTGATCAATTTATTAGATGCGCTTCATATGTTGCACTCTGCATGGAATTTAGTGACTCCAAGGACGATTGAAAATTGTTTTCATTATGCAGGATTCTCAAAAGTATCAGATTCTTTGGCACCAAAAGAAATGCAGAAGGAGGCTATTGAAACTGAGCCAATAGTTAATGAAATGTTTGAGAAAGTTTCTGTATTACTGGACTGTCCTACTGTATCATCGGAAGAATTTGTTGCAGAAGATGAGGATAATGTTTGTACAGCTCCAATTATGGCAGACAAAGACAATTTGGAGTTTGCTCAAAACTCAAAAAATATCACTGATGCAGATTCCAATGACAAAAATGAAGTGAACAAAGCAGGTCCTGTTCCCACGTCATCTGAAATGAGGAACATCATGAAAAGTATGTGCAGTTATTTTAGATGCACATTCCAATGGTGAAATGAATAACAAAATGGACGACACTGAACAATTCGTTGACAATTTGATGGTAAAAAGACAATGCAAACGAAAATACTTTGATTTTCAAAAAACTTGAAAATTTTGTATTAAATTTCATCAAGTTTTTGTTACTGTTTTTGTTTCATTGATTTTTATTAAATCGATGCATATATACATAACTATGTACATAAAATGTACTCCAATAAACTTAATTTTGTTGATTTTTTTTCAACATCCTTTAACATGAAATTCTTTTAATACGAAAAAACATTTCAGTCCCCTTAGTTTCATGTTAAACAATTTTCAGTATATAACATAAATTTCGAGTAAAAATCGATAAATTTGGCAATTTCGATTCGTAATCCATAATTCCAAAACACTGGCTTCGCCATGTCCACGCTTGGTTGAACCTATAAATGTGCGCAAATATTTTCACACGGGAAAGTGATTTTAAGGAAGAACAGCAGCAACTTAACTACTGAAAATTCAGATGCTTATATGCATCTTAAAACGACTAACTATAAGCCAGACTTGACTAAATTTGCATCACAAATTCAGCATTAGGGAAGCCATTGGTATCGAAAAGAAATATAACATTCATTCAGCTAGGTTTTTTTTTATGAAAATTAGAAATTTTTGTTTAATTTTTAAAGAATATTGTAATTATTTTCTCAATAAAATTTACCTTGTTATTCACAAATAAATAAAATTTCAATAAAATCAATAATTCTCAAAATTTATTTGTTATTGACCAGAAAAGACTCTTAAATAGTGATAATATCACTGACCCAAAATATTTTCTTAATACACAAATTCTGGTTGATTTCACTCAAAAATAGTTGCTGGCACCGGCACTAACATAAATAAACTAAATGCAAACATGTAATAATATAATCATATTTATGTTAATATATGCAAAATAAAACAGCAGGCTTAGTAAAGGTTTGATTTATTTGATTATTCCAAAACACGAGAGCTATCTTCCTCACTGCAAATGCCTTCGTAGAGGACTTTATAAGGGAAACCGACTCGTATACGCATTACACATGGAGAAACCATGAAAATGCTCATGCAGCCTGCCTGTTCGCTGGGATTCAAACCCCAGACCGAACTACCAGTATTTAGCAATTTTACTGCTCAGCCGCTAATGTGCTGAAAAATCTTGATTAGCTAAAATCAGTTATGACAAACATACTGTCATAATTAAGGTAAAATAACACACCAAAAAATATTAATTTAGAAGTCAAACAACAAAAATCAGAATTATATTTGGTAATTTTCACAGGACTAGTTTTTATGGTTTTCACGAACCAGCATCCTCAGCTGCTAAAATGCACTAGTCCTGTGAAAATTTCCAAATATAACACTGATTTTTGTTGTTTGACTTCTAAATTAATACTGTCATAATGGTATGGATAAACCCAGACTGGAGCTATGGATAAGTTAAGTGGTCAGAAGTATGCACATGTCTGGTTATGCATTCTGAGTACCAGTAATGACAATATGTTAATCCCTAATTCTATTGCAATTTTGATTAAAAACACCCTAATAAATAATAATAATAATAATAGAGGATAAAATCTGAAGGTCTTCTACATCTCTTCCCCTACTACCATCATTACTAGAGCTTTCATATCTTTAAAAGCCCCCACACTTTCATATCTCCTTTAGAATAAGAAATAAAGTCTCTCAGCATGGCAGCTGTGTTCTGGAGACAAAGGTGGCTATTTACATTTGAATGGTAACTTGCAAGAAGTAGAAAAGTTACCTTTCAATTAATTTCAAATTTCAACTTACTCTATTTTAATTTTTTTTTTTTTGTGTGTTTTTAGAAAAAATAAGCTTCAAGATAGTAATAATAAATTTTAAAATTATTTGTTCACTTGATCTCTCAAGTGGACTTAAATTTCATGAAGTAAAGATTTCTACATTTCTGGATCTCGATTAAAAATTTTTTTTAAACAATTACCAATGCTTGATCCTTTAACTGTCGGTAACGCTCACATGCTATCCAGAAAGTTATATTTTCTTGGCTGAATTCTTTTTTCAGGAACTCCTGCAAATTCGAGAAATCATGCATGAAAAGAAATACTTATTTATATAACATACAGTTACACAAAAAATTACAATTCACTATAAATTTTCCGTTTTATAGAAAATGCATATTAAGTAACTTCTTCAGCAAAGTGTTATGCTTCAGTTCTGAACCTAAGTATGCTTTGCAATTTTTTACCTTTTCGGCACAGAACAGATACTTACCAGAAAATACCTTGGTTCACATGCGCCAGTACTGTTAAAATCAAAACAATTCCAAAAATGCAGAAAAACATTAAATATAATTAGATGCATTCCAACTTGACTCCTCTGCTGACACCCTGTGTTACAACCCCCACAGTACAGAATGGAGTGCTTCCAATTTAAACTTGAGGCATCTACGCATGCCCAAAAACTTTTGATGACTAACTTCTTTTTTGATTTATTTCTATGTAGTTCCCGTTAAGTGTCTCCTGTGTTGAGTCTGAGTGTGTGTCAAAATTATTAATAAATTATGTGTGTGAACTTTTAGTAGCTGTTTGGATTTAAAAGAACAGCCTTCCCAGAGTCAACACCTATGTACGAGCAATGAGGCAAGGTAAGAAGATTTAAGATTATTCTACTTGTTCCAACTGTTTAATTAGAATTTAGACTGCTCGTGAAATCCTGACGCCCGAACAGGGATGCTGGTTTTTAGTAAAATGCTGTTTTTTAATGAAAAGAAATAGATAATAATGGATACATTATTAAAAGTGAGAACAACACTCAAAACAAATTTTACCAAAGCCCCTAATAGGCCAGATGAAGCTCTAAAAACTAAACCAATAAGATTCAGAAGAAATTAATGTAGCGTTTTCAATATTAAACGATAAATTTACAAAATTAGAAGCTATAGATCGAGATATTTTAGATCTTTTATCAAAAGATCTGAACATAGATCAAAATATATTTGATCAAGAATATGAAAAGATAAATTCTTATTCTGACACATACATATCTTTGTAAACAAAAGTGGAACAATTTCAAAATGACCTGTGTAATAACGTATCTAGTAATGCTTATTCCGTTGCAGTGGTAAATAAAAGAAGTGTTAAATTATCTAAAATCGAGTTACAAAAATATGATGGTTCAATTAAAGGGTGGCTTGGGTTTTGGAGTTTGTTTAAGAAAATTTATGATGACCCATGTTTATCAAATGAAGGCAAGTTTATATATCTCATTCAAAGCACCACAGAGAAGTCAAGCACTCATGACCTTGTTGAAAGTCAGTGATTGAACGTATGAAGTCACGTTTCGGTAATGATTAATTACTAATTGAAGTGTATGTGCACGAACTGTTGACTTTAGTATTGAGCCATGATAAATGTAATCTAGCGAAACTTTATGATAAGATCGAAGCATATTTAAAAGCCTTAGGTACCTTAGGTGTTACCCTCCGATAAATCTGCAGCTATGCTCTATCCTCTAGTCGAAAGTTGTTTATCAGAGGAGTTTTTGAAACTATGAGAATGGCATATCAGTTCTCTTTTAGTTCATGAAAAGAGAGAAGGAGAAGTAAATAAATTAGCTGTTCTAATGCAATTTTTTAAATCCAAAGTGGAAGGGGAACAAAGACTTGTGATTGCTAGAAATTCGTTTGAAAATGAAAAAGAACGTCTCAAAAGATAATCTAAGTGGAATTTTAATGAAAATAAATGTGATATTCCGACCACTGCTGGTCTTTTAAATATGAATGGTTATAACGAAAAGAAGTGTTTTTTGGGGAGAAAAAACATGATTCTCAAGATTGTAATAAAGAGAAAGAAATGAGTCTGGATGGAAAAAGGGATACAGTTAAGAGGGCTGGTTGTTGCCCTTCCTGCATTGAAAGTTGACATGTTTCAAAACAATGCCATAGTAGAATAAAATGTTTTATATACAGTAAATTCCATTGTACTGTTATGTGTCCAAATCCTTTATTTGAATCGAAAACAGATGTTCAAAAATCGGTTGAAAACTCGAACTGTACCCAGCTCAAGGAACAGGCCCTTACAAGTCAGTCTAACTCAACAGGAGTATTACAAATATTGCAAGTTTATCTTACGGGTAAAAATGGTAGACACATCGTAAGAGGATACAGGAAGTCAACATTCTTATATTAGTGTGATGGCAGTTAAGCTACTGAACTATGAGTGTTTAGGAGAGATACCAATAGTTCACAGTTTATTTGGTGGCCTTGAGTCTCCTCAACAGAAGCATCACCGTTTTAGTGTATTTGACTAGTTTAGATGAGAATTACATTTGTAATTTTGAAGTATTAGAACAAGAAATGATTTGCGGCAACATAATGAAAACTCCACAATGACAAATCTTCGTAAGAAGAAAATAACTTTGATAGTACCAGGAACGCCTTACAAGAAACTGATTTTGAGATTCATCTACTTATCGGAGCAGATGTGGCTGGTAAACTTTTAAATGGGAAAGTGCAAGTTTTGGCTGATGGACCTGTTGCAGTCGGTACTCATTTAGGCTGGACACTCATGGGAAAGATTCCACAGGTATCCAAAGTATCTGAATCTTATTTGTCTATCATATCTCTACTCACCGACGACTTTAACTTTCCAGACTTGTGGCGTTTACAGCGAATAGGTATTGTAGATCCAGTTGAAAGCCAAACTGCTGTGGAATTGCAATAAGCTGCACTGGTAATTTTCCACGTAGTCTAAAAGTTAATGATGAGGGAAGGTACGAAGTAACGTTACCTTGGCTTAAATTGCATCCCACAATTCCTGAGGGTAAAGACTTAGCCGAAAGAAGATTGGGCACTACAGTTAAGAGACTGAAAACAGCTAACATCTTAGAAACCTATCAAGAGGTCTTACAAACGTGGTTAAAGGATGAAATAATTGAAGAACTGAAAGAAGATGAGGTAATGACTCCTGCCATTTTTTGCCTCATCAAATCGGTAGTTAAGAATTCAGCAACAACAAAAATGAGGCCTGTGTTTGATGCCTCTGCACATACTAAAATCTCAGTATCTCTGAATGAATGTTTAGCGAAAGGCCCAAATCTCAAGGAACTCATTCCAGCGATATTAACTCATTTCCAAATGAAAGAATTTGCTGTTACAGCAGATATAAAACAAGTCTTCTTGCAAATTAGTATCTCTAAAAACTGATAGGAACTATCTTAAATTTCTCTGGATGGAAGACGGTGAGCCAAATAAGTTGAAAATCTACAGACACTATCATGTCGTTTTTGGACGTTTTTGGTCTAGTTCCTTTTTGTTGACTGCCACGTTAAAATACCATTTAGAAAATGCTCCTCTTCAGTTTAAAGACACATCTTTGATCTTACTAGGCTCCTTCTACGTCGATAATTGTCTTGCTAGTTTTGACAGTGTTAAAGAGTCAGAACTATTCGCTAAACAGTCAGAATTATTACTCTCGGGTAAATTAGAGTTAAGAGGCTGGAGAGATAATTACTCCATGTTAGAGACTGTCAAGTTTCCGAATGAGATTGCTAATGGATTCAAGAATCCAAATGAAGAAAATTTAGTATCGACTTTAGGATTAAAGTGGGATCTGACATCTGATACATTGTTTTGCAGTTCCACTTACCACCAAACTACTCCCGTTACAAAAAGGAAGATTTTAGCCATAGCACAATAAATACATGATCCTGTGAGAATTGTATGCCTATTCACACTGTTGCCAAAATTGCTACTACAAGAATGTTGGAAACAAAAAATAGCATGGGACACAGAATTACCTGAAGCTTTCACGAAGAAATTTTTAAACTTGCAAAATCAAATAACAAATCTGAAAAACATCTTTATTCCTAGATGAATGACGAAAAGAACTTCTCTGGAGAAGTAGTGTAGTTTACATGTGTTTGCTGATGCCAGCAAGAACGCTTATGCAGCTTGTATTTTTATCCGAATAGAAACCAAAGAGTTCGTGTCTTGCGAATTCATAAAGCTAAAAATAGAATAATTCTGCTAAAGATAATCACAGTTCCCAGACTGGAACTCCTAGCATGTTTGATTGCTGCTCATTTAGCTGCTGGCGTGAACAGATTTAAAAAAACCGGATCTTGAAACACATTACTAGACAGATTCTAGCAATGCCTTAAGTTGGGTCAAATGAGATGAGCATTGGACAACTTTTGTCGCCAATAGGACACAGAAAATAAGAAAGCTGTCTCACCCTGATGACTGGCATCATGTTCCGGGAAATCTTAATGCAGTCGATATTCCATCTAGAGGAAGTTCTGTTAAATACCTTATTAAAGCAAGATGGGTTACAAGGGCCAAAATGGTTAAAATCTCTCGCAAAGGAATGGCTAAAATCTCATATCGCAGCTGACGAAGAAAGTTTAAATCAAGAGAAAAGGAAGACGACTATGATCAACACTAAAAAGGAGATACCTTGGCACCACAATAGGTTTTCTTCCTACTTGAAGATAGAACGTTTGCGAGATGAAACGTTTCATAGCAAATGCTAAGAAGCCTAAGTTAGAATGGTTCTATCAAGAATTTACTATCAAGGAAATAGAACAAGCTGAACTGATATTACTAAAAAGCATACAGCAACAAGCTTTTGGCTCAATAACTAATCCCCTTTTCAAATATCTATATTCTCAACTTGATGAAGATGGTTAATCTGTGTTACTACATGTCTCATACCATAAGATGACACTACAGTTTTAAACAGCCAATAATATTGCCTAGCAAACATCCAGTTATTCATTTGCTTAACTTGGAACATCACAGAAGATTAAACCATTCTGGAGTACATACGTTAATGGCTCAACTGAGAGAAAACTTCTGGATATTAAGATGTAGGAAAACTGCTCGTGAACTTTTGAGATATTGCAAAAATTGTACAAGATTTGAAGTTTCCAACGTTATACCTGACCCTTTGCCAAAAAATCGTATAAAGAATGCAGCTGTGTTTGAAATAGCAGGGATTGATTTAGGAGGGCCATTATACTTAAGAAATGGAGATAAAGTTTGGTTCATCCTCTTCACATGTGCTGTGATTCGAGCGGTGCACATAGAGTTAGTACAATCACTGAACGCCAAAACCAGCATTTCGAAGATTCATATCGAGAAGAGGAAGACCCTTGTATGTTTATTCTGATAACAGTACAAATATCGTGGGAACCAATAATATTTTCCATCAAATAGAATTACAAAAGGTACAGGAATTGGCTTCAGTTAAGCGGATTCAGTGGATTTTCATCCCTCCTACAGCCGCCTGGTGGGGTAAATGGTGGGAGCGACTAATTGGAATGACTAAAAGAATCTTATGAAGAAATCTGGGACGAGCTTGATTACATTATGATGAACTGGCTACCATTTTATGCGAAGCAGAATACATAATCAATAGCCATTCCTTAACTTATCCGTCAGAGGATGTTGAAGACTTACAACATTTAACCCCATCTTTATTTTTGCAAGAAATAGCTACTGAATCTAGAAATCTGAATGAAATAGATGTTTTCGATTTGGGTTATTTAATAAAATGTTTTCGAACTTAAACAAGACCTGATGAAAAGATTTCGGATAGAATACCTGGGTCAATTGATATCTTACTCCAAGTGCAAACACCCAACCATCGTTCTCATTGAAAGTGACAACAGCAAACGAATAGACTTGTCTATGGACAAAATACTTGAATTTTATCACGGACAAGACAAAAATACTCATGTTGCTCACGTAAAAATGATGAATGCCAAACCAGACCCATGTGCTTTTACTGATTATATAGTAAAATGTTTAAAAGGAATCAAAGTTTAAAAAAGAAGTGGGTGAAAAATGTAATTTGTAAAAAATAGCAAAATTTTCTTTTATATAATTTATAACATGCAACATTTCACGCTGTTTTTTACAGTATTACACTTGCATTTTTCAAAAATCTGACCAGAACTAGAAGCAAATGGGAAATTCGTAATAACTCTTGGAAAAAGCTAATAAGAATAATATTACATACCATATTACGCAATGTATGATGAAATGAGCAACATAGTTATTTTTGACGTTATAAAACATAAAAATATTCATATAATTTAATGCCATATAAGTTAAATGCTATCTGCTAAATACATCACCTTTTTGATTCACAACCTCCATTTTAAAAGACTTGCACAATTAATTTTAATTAAAATGCTTTGCCATAGTTAAATTCTGTCTATACTCCTAGTTTTGTCAGCTTCCACAAGAATATGTAAATAAGAGGAGTTTTACATAGAATAAAAATCATGTTTCAGAGAATAAAGAATAGTATCAGGTGTAACCTTAAAACTACTCCCTGTGGCTTTACACAACACATGTGAATACTTCCTAAGCTCGTAAATCTCCCTTTTGCAGTTGCATATCAGATAATAGTTCATAAAATTTACAAATCCCGGAGGTATTAATTTATGAATTGTAAATAGTAAGTGTTCAGTGCTACCTGTTCAGGGTTGCCACCCCTGAGTTTTCCAGGTTTTCTAGGTGTGTTTTAAGAAAATTCCACTCTATCCACGTAATGCACTTTGGCTATGCTAAGAGGTAAATTAATTATGGTACCACTTGAAAACACAAAAATTTGCCAATTAGATATGACTTATGTATTATCCTCAAAGATTACTATTATAACTATAATAGGAGTTGTTTTCTCAACTGAAGAATTGAGATCAGAATCTGCTCAATGTGGATAAAAAAATGTCTTTTTTTTTTGGCTGACATTTTGCAGCTAAACAAAAGAAAGAAATCTATTTAATGATATTTTAAAATAAATTTAGGTATTTTATATTTATTTAGCTGAATACATAAGCAAAAAACATGTGCATTGAATTTCGTGATGTTATGTCATCACACTCCTAGAATTAGTTTCAGGATTATGCAAGAGAAAATTTGCTGAAATTTGAAAGTATTATTTACTAATAATAAATAAATTTAAGGGGAAGAAGCAACATTAAATGATATGAATAACATTAAAATAATTAAAAACTGAATTACAATAATGAATGATATTTTGGCGAATATAGTTATTTTAAATGGTTAGCCTAGATGACTGATTACTATTTTTTTATTTTACTGCAAAATGACAAATAAGGCATTTCTTAAAAAGAAAAAAAGTATTTAAAAGATTTTGCGGTAAAATCCTACTATACGCTAAGGTCTTGACACGATTTTGAAAATTGCCGCCAACACCAAAATCGCCTGTTTGCTCTCATCATAATGTCGCCAAATCCCGTGTGTACCGTACACCGAGGCTACTCTAACCTCCATACCACTATACTAGGATTAAACCGATTTTGTTTGATACAAGAATACGTATTTTCTTTAGTTCAACATGCACTGCACATGCCCATGTGAGTATTTCGATTCTCGAGGTTACTGAGCACCAAAGCTACTGGAAACTTGCTTTGCCCTTTTAAAGACAATCTGTTTGGAGCTGCAAGAACTGGTTCAATGCCAGCTGCCCGAGTGATGCTAACGCGCACGAAGAAAGTGATCGGCTGCCAACGTTGGCGCAAAACTCACTTTTTTGGCGGATCACTGTATGAAATACCCTGACTTTTCCAGATTTAGACTAAAATATTTGAATTCCCTGACTTTTTTGGTCAGTTTTTGAATTCCCTGACTTTTTCCGGTTTTCCCGGTAGTGTGGCAACCCTGTCTGTTATTCCTGCAAGAAGCAGAAGAAAATCTGTCTTAAGCTTATTCTATACTTCAGCCTGAAGTGTGCAGCAAATTTTAAATTGCTTTATTTTACAACTGTGTTTATTCTGTATCCTGGGACTGCAGTAAAAGATAGGATGAAAACTTGGTACAACAGGCTTGAAGGTTAGCGTAGTATAGAGGCAATCTGAGTTATCTGTGTATACTTATAACACTGGTCATATGTTTTCATTGTAAGTTAATGAATATATTACACATGCATTCCCAGATCACATACTGTACAGTTATAATGCATTCATAATTACTTACAAACTATAAACATTACTCCCTCTCAATTACATCTAAATTTTATTTCCTTAAAAACAAAATTTGGTACTTTCCGATTACCTGCATGCCTTCAAAAAGTATTAAAGATACAGCATGCTCTGTCGCCAAAATTATGCTAAAGTTAACCGCAACCTCCTCATTTGGCTCAAACAATCTCAAAATCATGTATGGCTCTAAAACTCCTGCCCTTCATTTGCCAGCCAATAGTTTTACTGCACTGTACTTTTTCTCTTCTCCAACCTACTACATGCTAAGGTCTTGGCACGATTTTGAAATTCTAGCACATTCAAGTCAGCTGACCATGGCTCCTTAACTTGACCAAAGAACTCGCTACATCACTTCAGCTTCAGATGTTACAAGGACTTATTCTTGGAGGTACTGCGAAATGAAGTTTTTCACTACAACGCATCTACATGCAAATTCGGTCTTACCTTATATTCTATAATGCTCGTATTGCCATTTGAAATTGCTATAAATTGCTATCTTCAAGTAAACTACACTTCACTGGATATTACACTGCTTACCTATTTTTGGACTATGCTATGCTTACAAAAGATATGTTCATTATTTTTCACATTGCCATAGATAGGGTACGGCGATGCCCAACAACCTGAAAAAGAGACTTTGTCACCTAATCTGACGTTGCCCAAATGTATTTGTGTGGCAAACCAGGTGTGTGTGTGTGTGTGCCTGCAGCAAACAAGCGCTGGCCATTGTTTGTTTTTGTTGCATTGACAATCCTCATTAGTGCTTGCTTTCATTGAACTGAGTGCATTTTTTTTTCCTTGCAAGGAATTGCAATGGGTCTGTGAAGTCTGCTGGCTGGTGAAAAAACATAGCATTATATTTCTTCAAAAATATGGCATTTTGCCAACAACAGAAAATGAAAAATTTGCATTCAATGAATTTATGCTTCATAAAACATTAAATTTATGGAACAAGTTTGTGCACAGATGGCAAATTTAAGCTAATATCTGTCTTTTCAAGTAAAACAGATCACTGGGTATGTGGGAAAATAACAGCATGTTCAATGCCAAATTTGTACAATTATCCACTTTTTTATAGCAAAAATTAATTGCTGCCTACATGAAGAGAATGGTAGTGTGTGTAGTACTGAGGACTGTACAAAGAAGAGTTTCTGAAATAATCTGATTTTTCTTAAGCTGTGCATATGGGGGAAAAAATAAATTTAGGTGTATCATTATGAATGTTTCTTGCATTTTTAATTTTGTTAATAGCCGCTGTTTTATGCAATTCTTAACGCAGCAACATTTTTTAAAATGTCTTGTCTTTTTCATCTTAGTGTTGTGAAAAATTAAGTTGTCAGTCGTTGCTGACTTTTTGGGAGGGGTGCAAAAAATCAGAAAGTACCCACGACTTTTTTGAAATTTATTTCCTCCCATTTTATAATAAAAGTATGACCACGATTAACATTTTTGACCCCCCCCTCTACTTAATAACAATGCACAGAAACACACATGCACAGAAATATGGCACTAGTTACATATATATATATATACATATATGACAGATTAGTGATACCAGTTGCAAAAATATTTAACAAAAATTGCTTTCCGACAAAATAATTTATGAGCAGCAAAAGTGCACATTAATTTTAAAAAAATCAGAAAGAAATCTTATAAACTTCCAATTTCTTCTGCAATGTTTGTTAATATTTACACTGAATGTATGTAATCCAGCAGGATCTTCTAGAAGAACATTAAATCCAGCAGCCCAACTGCCCACTCTACCAACATCAATAGGTCGCTCTGAAGCACAGCTACTGCGATGAGAAGTATCACTCAAGTGATCCAATGCCAACAAGCTACTTGATGTTGAAACTTTGCCACTGGCTAATTCTCCATCCGACACAGTACCTGCCTATAAAATTAAACATATATATTAATAAATCAAGTAACATGGAAATCTTCAGTTATTCAAACTTATCTGTTTTAACTATTATTAAATAATAACAAGTTTAACAGCTATAGATAAATTATAAGAATTTCTGTTAATTATACTCACTGATAAGGTGACCAATTAGCTTATAGGAAAAGTTATAGAAGGATAAAGATCAGCTTTGTATTTTATTATGCAAGGAGAAGGAGGAGTGTATGCAACCTTGTTTAACCAAGAATAGACCAATCTGAAGAAAATTACAAGTTTAACAAATTTTAGAAACTGCATGATTAGCAAATCATGGCAACACAGTGAATGGTGTGTCTGTGGCAACAAGTTGTTTTCTCCAATGAATCTCGCTACAATCTGGAGTACAGTGATGGAAGATTACACTTCAGACATTACAGAGGGGAACGTCTGCTCCCACAGAGTGTTATCCAGCATCATACCACACAAACGTCTGGTGATATGGTGTGGAGAGCTATTGGGTATAATTGCTGATCCCATCTAGTGCAGATTGTAGGCAACCTCAATAGTGATTGCTACATAATGGAAGTTGGAGAGCCTGAGGTCCTACCCATTTTTTCATGCATTTCGGGCACTGTATTTCATCAAAATGATGGCTGTGCATGTTTCTCAGAGTGCACTCTGAGAGGCTTCATAGTCTTATACAATATAATAATAGAGCAAAACAGATTTTGCTTTATCATTAGCCTGCTTATTCCCCGGATATGTCGCCCATTGAGCACATCTCAGGTTTCATCAGTAGGCAACAACTCGCTCGTACAGCTGACGGCGAACACACTAAAACTGAACTTTCACATCAAGTCGAAACCATATGGAATTACATTCCGAACGTGTATGATTCCATGCCACAATGTGTATAGGCTCACATAGCTCAGCATGGTGGACACATAAAGTACTGATTTCTGACGTTCGTTTTGTATTGTAAATTTCATAATTTATTTGTACCATTCACTATCAGTAATATGCAGAATAAAGTTCATTCATTTCCAATAATTCCTTCATGGTGTTAAGTTCCTCAAAAACATCAGATTATAATCTGAACTTGCATATTTAGATACGGCAACTCACTTAAGGGATATCTATCTATGGAGGTCTTCTAGGGAAAACTGGCTCATAATCACAAAAACTAATATGCAGCCAGTCTGTTTGCCATGATTTGAACATGAATCTAACTACCAATCTTTAGTGATTTTACCATTTGGCCACTGGTCAGCGGAACTTCTGGCAGACTCTTATAAAGATCATATCCATGCAATTTACTGAAACACGAATACCTATAATTCAGCAAGAGAAATCTGAAGATATTAATTCCTTTTCAACGCAAAATTCCTAGCTATGCCATATGAATTTTCAGCTATGATAGTCATAAAAACAAAACATGGATAAAAATTTATCTGGAAAAAGAAATGACAGCAAGTAAGCACCATAAATTGAACTAAGATTTGTCAGAGTTCATAATGATCCGCAAGTCCAGATTTCACACATGTACAAGGCAGAAAATGAGTTATATTTGATTGTGAGGTTTGGGGGAGGGCTAATCATCATAGCTGTGATTTTCAACTGACTATTATCAAGAGCCATTTTCTTTTTCAAAAGTTAAAACCACAACAAAATTTAAATATTACTGAAAAAGAAATTATTTACTGTTTTCTTCACAGTACAAGTGTTCATTTAATTTTCTTTTTTTTTTCTTTTTATGTGAGCAGAATATTTTACATTAGTCTCATTAAATCATAATGTATTTGTTGTTATCCATATCGTGATGGATTGTTACCAGTAGCATAATAAACTGTATGATCTGGACACTCCGCAGAGGAATTAATTGTGTAACTCGCTGACTATCTTACCTTTCTTTTTTTCTCATTCCTTCAGAATAGGACAGTGATATGACACTCCTTTATATCTCTCTGTCTTTTGATACGTATAACAAAACTAATGAATCTTAATCTATTTTTCATGTATTAATAAAATGTGTTTGTGATATCTTGCAATTTTCATCTACATCTTTTTTGGATTTAATCATGTAAATTAGCTATGATCTCGCTGATGCTATGCTGGATACAAGGTAAGAGAAAATATTTTACTCTCTAATTTTATTAATTTGTTGTGAAATAGTGAGGCTACAAAAAATGTTTTAAGACAGTATTTTCTCCCTCCTTTCCGCATGCCTTCATGGTGAAACTGGAAGCATGCTCAAAGTGTATTTGGGTACAGAGTTTGAATCCAGACAAGGGTATTGCAAATTTTTCATGTTCCTGCATCGATATAACCTAATGACTTCACAAAATAATTTATCACATCATTTATTTTTTTTTTTCCATTTTCTTTTCAGTTAACAAACTTTTAGTGGGATACTATATGAGTATATTTCTTAAAGACATTTTATAGCTTAACTGTTTTGAAAAGCCTTTTAAAGAATGCAATTGTCTATAATTAGGAATCTCTGTAAAGCAGAACAGTTAAGTTTTTACACAAAAGCTATGAAAAGAACATAGCAGTTGGTCATGAGACCTGTGGATTGGAAAAGTTTGAAACCTCAGCCTAAACAATTTATATATGTACCACTGGCATGATTAAGATACAGGAAGACAGGTACTTTTATTATGATAATGCACATAAGAGTTTCTGTCTTAAGAAAATGAAAGAAAGCATGACTATTTTTTTAAAAAGTTTAAAAAGAGTTTACATGTGAAAAATGAAAAAAAAATTTCCTTAACTTCTAAAATGTCAGCTCCCACAAATTAAAAAACTATCAACAACTGGGGGGGGGGATATCACAGAAACTCATAAAAAAATCAAGCAGATGAAAATGCTTTAAAACTACCAAAAAATCACTATTAACAAATATGAAGAATATCCAACAATGTATCTTCTATCATAAAAATTTAGCAAAAAAGATCTTTTTCATGAAAGTTACGGATTTTTATGTAGTAAAAGACATAATATGCTTATTTAAAATATTTTCACCCTAACTGTTTTATTAAAAATAAACAGAGGTTCAGATGATATTCTTCATTAACTTTTCATGCAAACTACACTTTTTAATACTTCTATTATAAACCATTCCGACTCATACTTTGCTTTAAATTCTCAATCACAAGAATTTTTCTGCTCAATTCATTGATAATTAACTCTGGCTGTCTACCATACTTTTCCTATTCCTGTAAATTTTTATACATAACAAGTTTATCTACATCAACCTGTCGATAATGACATACATTTTTACATATCAAATTATCGACGATCTAAATTTCCTAAAGCCAGAACTACCATTCTAAAGCTATCACCCATGTTTCTATTACCTCAAAACAGTTGCTAACCACACGAGCAGGAAGATTATAGTTATATTAAAAATGGAAAAGATTTTTAATTTCAATTAACTTTATTCTCTTCTTCGCTACTTTTACAAAATGCAACTGCTACAGATTAGAATATTATATTTTACATCACCATCTTTCCTTTCAGATAATGAATAAAAATATCTTTGAATGGCAAATATCAAAATTTAAAGAAACACTATAACACCAGTAATATATAATTTACCTCATGAGTACTCCTATGCAAACTTCTCTTACGTCCAAGGTGTCTACGTAACGATGATGTTCTGGCCCACTTTCTAGTAACTTCTAGCCCATGTTCCATCTACACAGAAAACAATTTTTGAAACACAGCTTCCAAAAGACACAATAAGGAACAATGATTAAAAATTATTCAAATACGCAATTTATTTTCACAAGATTGATAAAATAAGTTACATTACTACTATATTACAAAACTACACTGCTACTTTACATCAATTCTTGTAGATTGGCTTTAATTGATATTCAGCAATTTCATTACAGCTAAACCATTCTATAGTCTTTAACAAACAAATTTTGATTGGATTTTTAAACAGACCATTTAGGGATATTTAATTTCGCTTGACATCCAAGTTGCATTTGTGAAGAACAGCTTTTATAATAGACAAATATTACATTCTAGCATATAAAGCTGCTTTTTTTAGAGACAGAATTTAGACAAACAGATGCATTATCAAATTTACTTTGAATTTTGAAACCTCATATTTTTGGTACAACTTTAGAATCGTTTACATAAAATTGCAAAACTGACAATAATAAATAAACCCTAATAAAACAGAAACACTGAATTTCCTTAATTGGATGCATAGTATTAATAGTAAAATTTGGCAAAAATCCTCCTTAGATTAACATTAGATTTACAAACAACTATGTTTCCATGATTGATAAAGAAAAGCTGTCTCTTCTACAAGGAACACACATATTCTGAACTGTTGACAAATATAATGCTTGTAACAAGTTACCTAATCAAATGTAAAGATCCTCCAAATGTCAGGAACTTCAGTGCATTAAATGTGGAAGTACTGCTACATTATAGTAGTTTAACCTCTTAATGCATTCAACAAAGTTAATTCAAATGCACTGAACTAAGTTATTTCTGTGCACCCAAGAAAATACATTTTTCAGATATAAATATAACAAAATGTGTCAGCTACAGTTTTGAGTTAAAGTAAATAAAGATGTCGAATTAAAAAAAAGATTACAAAAATGGCAGAAAATAGATCACTTATTTAATTTTTATAGGTGCATTAAGGGGTTAACACTTTCATCACTACAGATATCTCATCTTCCAAGAATATTTGCTGAACAACCTTACAAACATAACTAGCCCCCACACAAGGTTTTTTTCACTATTACTGCAGCAGGTCTCGCAACTTATTACCATTTCAGCGCATCCCGGTCAATATTATTTTGTTTTCACAAAATTTCTGCGAGATGGCACCAACAGCACAATATTTAGAGTTTTAGCGAAATTTCTGTAACCGTGCAATTTGTTTTGGGCTTTTGTTACGTTTCTTGTACAGGGTGTCTATAATTAAAGTACCCTATTTCAAAGCTGCCTACAAAAAAAAAAAAAAACCAATGATCAGAAAATTGTGAAATTTTGTGGCAGACTTAATGAAGGAATGAGAATATCTTTTAAGGGAAAAAAAGGGGAGACACAAATTGCATCACCAGAGGGCATTTTATTAACTGTCACAACTTATGTTTCCAATATCTCCAAAGCCAAAAATCGCATGGAAGTTCTAGGGATCAAGGACGCCAAACATTACAAAAGTGCTGGTTAATGACACGTTCTAATTGTAAAATGACATTTAAGAACATTCGTAAGACACAGTGGAATGTACAGAGAAGCTTCATCTTGCATCAAGATTGTATGTGCTTGCAGAACTTTGTTCTCTAACAGCAATGCATATCGCTGCCTGGTGATAGAGCATGTCACTGAACCTGTGAAACTTTCCTCCTTGAAGAAGTACAGGCCGAGAATAAATCATGCAGAAAATCCACCCAATATCATCACTTTTGGTGAATGCAATGGAACCTCTAAGACAAGACACAGATTTTCTGATTCCCAAACTCAGCAGTTGTGAGTATTCACTGCACCTTCCAAATGAAAAGGCACTTCATCTGTCCAAAGGATATTATTCCAAGGCCATTCTGAATCAATCTCAAAGCAACAAACTGAAGTGAGAACCGGAGTCGAGCATCAAAATCATGTGGAAACAACTGCTGCACTAGTGAAAGTTTGTGAGGATAATATTGGAGGATATTCCACAAGATATTGTTTGACAGTTGAATGTGGTCTATACAGCACCTCTGCTATATGCCAGATACTAGTGCTATCCTGAAAGTATGAGTTGTGTTATCTACAACCTGAAGCACAACCTTCAGTACTGTTTCTGCAGAAACAGGTTTTTTTCCTCTTCCAGGATGAACAAAAAAAGGATCATGTTTTTTCCAATTTCGTTATCATTTTCCGAAAGTTTTTAACATTCACTGCACCTCTTAGAATCCCCTTCAAAATCTGAAATTCCAATAGAGCAGCTATTACAGAATTACTGTTTTGGTAAAACAATTTTACTAACAAAGTGCAATCTCATAAACTCACTGTCATTGTGAACAATAAGCACAACGAAAACAAAATCTCTGCAAACATTTTTAGGTTTTATAACAGCTTTCGCATGATATTCACAAAGATTTACATATTTGCTACAGGTTTTCAAAGTAAAATGCCTTTTGGTGACATTATTTGTCACTACGTTTTTTTTTTCAATGAAAGATATTCTGAGCCCTTCATTCCCCACAAAATTTCATAATTTTCTGATCACTGGTTTTGCTTGTAAGCAGCTTAAGATACTTTAACCCCTTCACGATGGCATACTGCTGAACGAAAAATCCTCTGCAGACGGGTATGTCATATATGCATCAATCCCAAAAGTCACTAGCAGCCGAGTGATGCACTGGTGCCCGTCTCCAAGGTCAGTTGCACTAAGTGGAATGCCGTCTTGTAAGAGGATCAGCTCCTGATGCATATATGATACACTTGTCCTGAAGGGGTTAATTATAGACACACTGTACATTATACATATTATATGTTACTTAAAAAAAAAGGATTAAACAAAAGCTGCTTTCAGTTGATGACGGAATAAAATATCTTAATTTATCAGATAAACGGCTTAAAGATATCACCTCAGATAAAGAAAGCAGCTTTAAACTTAGTAATCATGTTTCCAATTCATGAATGAAAGTTACAATGTCAAAGAAAGTGCAGACAGAAGTGAAGCATATATGAATTCACTTCAGTACTCTGCACGCTTAAATAGTGATGTTGATAGAATAAAAGAAAATATTTCAAAAAGTAGTGAAACTGATGATTGTCAAGTATCTTCCACATATATTATGAATGATGCAAAATTGCATGCTGACAAGATATTATTTTTCACAGCAGCAGCGGCCTAATGCATCCTGAATGCATAGACCTATTAGTCTGCTCGTGACTAGCAGTATTTTTCGTTCATCTGTCACTAAAGAAATTAAGCAAATCATTACATCAGAAACTAACAGGCATATGTATCTATGGATCAACATTAAAAAAAAGTTGCCTTCATTATTAAAAACCAACTGATCCTGTAAAAATAGAGAAATTTTTTGGACTTAGTTTTGCAATGGGGTGTTATTAAGGTATCTCTTTTTGAAGACTACTGATGATCAAGTGATTAACTGTTAGCAATACTGATTTTTAAACAGAACAATGGCAAAGGACGAATTTGAACACTTAAAGTTCTAACACTTTAGCAATAATGTAGATGGCAACAAGGACAGGCTGCAAAAGTTACAAAATATTTACAATGGTCTCCTGGATAACTTACAAATAACTCTCTTAGATAACATAAAAATTTTGCACACCAGGTAAGGAGCTTCCATGGATGAAACTATAAATCTGCGGCAAGAATTCTTGCTTTAGAGAAATACATTATGGGAAAATAACATAAGTATAATGTAAAAATTTACATTTTTTCAGCCAAGTAGTTATGTATGGAATGCACTTGTGTAGTGTGGTATGAAGGCTCCTATATCTGGATTAGTGGTTTTGATGTACAAACTTCTAAACAAAGGATATTTGCTTTACACAAACAATTATTACACAGGTATTCCTCTGGCAAATAAGCTCCTCTAAATCAAAACAACATTACATGGAATACTGGAATCAAACACGAAATACCTCATCAAAGAAGTTGCAAATGCAACTTTAAATTGATATGAAATGGTCATGTACAGAAAGCATCATATAGTTGTGATTAGGAAAGACCAACAAATTCTCTTTATGTTTACAACAGAGCATGCTAGACCTCAGGTTGAAAAAAAGAAAAAGGAGAATCCATCACCAAAGCAAATAATGTTCCACATCACTGGTCTGAAAAGTGCAGTAAACATACACCAGAGGGTACAGACAGTGATATTTGGGTATATATGCCAAAGAAGTGGGCTCATGATCAATTGTGAATGTATGATCATGTATCAGATTGAATGCAAGTTTCTCCACTGATCACTGTGTCTGGTTTCACTACTGTCTAGGAAAATCAACATCATAAATGCACCAGCTTTAAAGTGCATTATGTTATATTACTATATTATATATTGTATGAGGTACAACTTAAAATTATTTTCTGAATTAAATCAAATTTTCTGAATTAAATTAAAATTATTTTAGGGATATCAAAAAGGTCTGGTGATTGCTGTTCTAAATAACAACAAACATGTGTGGCATCGGCAGACTTCATCAATTGCTTTTCTATTACTTGCAATTGAAGATTAAAATGGTACTGAAAAGTTGTGCTTCAACATTTGGATATGGCAGTTTTTCACTCCTACATTTTTTTTAGCAAAGCCAGCAAAAAGCAATCTCAAATCTGGTTTCAAAAAGAAACATTGTTTGCTACTAAATTCTAGTGAAAGCAAGGATACACCAGTTCCTGAGACATTGCCTGCAACAGCAACTGTAGCTATGCTAACACAGAAGTGTGCCATGTGTAACTGCTACCAAATCTGATGAAAAACATGATATTTATGCAAAACATGCACACTAAAGCCAGCATTTAGGGACTTGGCTTTGAAAAATACTGTAGCACAGAAAAATTCTAAATTTCTGCAAGATTTACCATTTTCTTTATGTCCATGTATAGAATAAGTTTTAAATATTACAGGGATTATTACTGATTACAATTTATTATTATTTTATAAAGCAAAATTAATTAGTTTTAACTGAGTTTAACACTAGAACGAAATTCTTAGCACAAGGGGTAGGACAAAGGCATACCACTGCCATAATGAATGTGTTGAGCACAGTTCAGCTCACCTTGAAAACATAACTAAAAGTATTATATCTCACATTTGACAGCAAAAGAACACAATTCATAACATCTGTTGATACGATTAAACAATCAAAACATCAAATTAAAACTGTTAAAAACTTACGCCAGAGATTTCTGATTCTCTCTCAGAATCATCATCTTGTGTTGAAGGATGAACATCTTGACTTCCGTCTTCTTCTTGCTCAGTTGTATCTTGATTTTCTGGCAGCATCAAATGCCTAGACTGTGACTGCAATTCCTCTGTACTACAAGACGTACATTCCCAGCCTACAGAATCAGCTGATGTATTACAAAAACCCATTTCATCCACCGATTTCAAAGGAAAGTTGAGCCCATACACTTTAGGACTCAACTTATTAATCTGAACTTCAACTGATGATGCATTCTTTTGGCTATCGGTAATTACATTTCCATTTAGCAGATTCTCTCCAGTAGATGATGTTAATAAATTAACATTTTGGCTCCCTTTAACACTTCCAGAGACATCTTGTTTTGACTGCATAAGATTATGTAAACTACTTCTTGTATTAGAAGAATTAGATTGGTCGATATGCTCACTATTATAACTATTACAGTTCCTCTCAAATCCAACTGGATCAGGCATTGCTCTTACAGTTAAACGGTCAAACTGACATGAAGTTTGATTACTTCCAGCTTTCAGCTCATTTGATTGAGAATGATTCCCTACTTTTGAAGCTAGCATTGGACTGTCCTGAGAAAGTGAAAACGAACGAAGAGGAGACTCAAGTAAACCAAATCCAGGAGTTGTGAAGGCCTGGCGATCTAAACTGTTTGTACTATATTGATGATAATTATCCACATCAACAACAAATACACGGTCACTTGCATTACCTGAACAATAAAAGGAAACAAATTACTAACTAAAAAGCAGTTTGAAACACAACTTTGATCATTCAGTACAGAGCATCTGTTTACAGCTGTTAGCTGAAATGGTGCACCATATTACACTTTTGATGAGGTTATAATTAGTTTTAAATACTGTCTACTACTTGCATTAGTATTCTAATACATACAGTAATAATTTCTAAACAAGGAAATTAATGTAGAAAATTTTTTTACAAAATAGTGCATGCAAATTGGCTGTATAATTAATGAATGGCTATACTATTCAGAAAAATAATGCAAAAAATTTAATTGTCTTAAAAATTTAAAACAACAAATATACTATAAGTTTCATGAATTTACTAAGTACACTCATGGACAAAAAAATTAGCGCACCAAGAAGGAGTTGTCAAAATGAAACGAAATTTTACATACGTAATGACTGCTTTGATATAAGTAAATGAAAAGGAAATCAAAGAAAAAGGATAATTTATTTCAGAGAAAAAGGCAAAAGAACGGAGGAGTTAATACTCCGTTGAACACCCTCTAGCGCGAATGCACGATGCGATACGATCGGGCATTGGGTCATACAAGTTCTGCATGATATCTTGAAACATTTCGTTCCATATTTGCTGTAACCTTGCCTCTAGTTCGTTCAAACTCGTGAGATGCCCAACTCGTCATCCAAATGATCCCAGATATGCTTGATTGGAGACAAATCTGGGGATCGGGCAGGCCAAGGAAGAGTAGTAACAGTGCGGAGACAGTCTTGTGACACTCCTGCCGTATGAGGCCGAGCATTGTCTTGTTGAAAAATGGCTCCTGGGAGCCGTTGCATGAGTGGCAACACATGTGGTTGCAAGATTTCATGAACATATCGCTCTGCTGTCATGGTGCCACGGAACAATACTAGGGGTAACCGTGTATTGTAAGTAATGACACCCCATACCATCACGTCAGCTGTGGGAGCGATGTGTTGCTCTACAGAAAAGGCAGGATTGAGACGTTCACCATGGGCTCTCTACACACGAACATGATTGTCATCACTGCTGAGATTGAATCCGGATTCGTCGCTAAAGACGACCTGGTTCCATTCCGCTGCAGTCCAGTTTCCTCGTGCTGGACACCACTCCAAACGAAGGCGTCAATGGGTGGGCATCAACGACAGCACATGTAATGGGTGCCGCGATACCAGTTGTCCTTCCGCCAGGCGCCTTCGTATGGTTTGAGAAGACACAGGAGCCCCTAGTGAAGGTGCTACCTGTGTCTGGATGTCGGCCGATGAAGCAGTTGGTTGTACGCGTGCATTTCTTACGATGTGGCGGTCTTCTCGACGACTGGTCTGTCGAGGGCGTCCTGAGCCTGGTCTTCGTGTACATGACATCTCTCGGGTCCACTGGTCCCAACACCTCCTCACAACACAATCAGAGTGGCCTAATGGACGAGCTACTCGCCTAGCTGACCACCCAGCTTCCATCATCCCAACGATTCTCCCCCTCTCAAACTGCGACAACTGCTCATATTGTCTTCAAACACGGCGTAATGGCATGTCTACCTCAGCTCTTCCTTTGTAAATAATTCAGCACACTCAAACAAAGCTTTGGTTACCTGTTTCATACTCCACAGAGTACGACGTTCAACGCCCTCTACTGGCTATACGTAATGTGCAATCAGGCTGCATTTCTAATCATTTGCATATCTAACCGACATGTAACTTCATTGCAAGTTTCGTTACGATCCCGCAATTATTTCTTGGTGCGCTAATTTTTTTGTCCATGAGTGTATTTAAATATCCAGTTAATAGTAAAGTGGTTCAATACTTTAACAAAATACTCTTCACAAATGCATAACCATAAGGTATTCTCAATGCAGTACTTTGGTATGCATTAAATACCCATACACTTCATCAGCTAGATCAGCAGCATGTCATGCACTATGAGACCCAGACATTTGCTAAATAGAGAAAAATCCTGGTCACGGCACCATTGTTAAATAGAGAAAACTTTAAACCTTAAGGGGGTTTTACTTTTAACTTTTTTAAATTTAAACTCATACTCAATCTCTCTAGGCGCCGGACAAACTAAAATAAAATAAAACTTAAATATAAACTTACTAAAATGAACTGGTTAGAAAATAGAGGAAGGAACTAATTGATTGATCTGACTCAAAATAATATTAAATATAACTTTTCTTAAAGCAATTAATTCACACATAGCAAGGCAAGGCAGATTCTTCTTAATAAACTTAAGCTGGAATAAATCTTCTCTGGTACTCGGTAGAATAAAACACTATTTCGACCAAAACATTTCTATAATTCACTCATTTTAAAATAACTCAAGAATCACAAGTTCTTATTCATTAATAAAAACCTCTTAAGCACCCGAGAAGAAGTATTCAAACACCAATCAATCAGTTCCATTTCTAAAAAAAAGAAAAAATTAGTTTTAACTTTCCTGGCACCTAAAAGTCATAACAAAATCTATCTTAAAACATATTCAAGAATCTTTAATAAGTGGTTAGTACATATTTGCTAAAAACAGGGCGCATTGTGAGTACCCTAAAAGGCATGAACATTTTTCAATAACCCCAAGCAAAATCTCCATGTTTCTTAAAAGCCTCCCGGCTCAAACAAATGGAGTGACTGAACAGACCAATTTCTTAGTACTAATAAAAAAAAATGCAAGTAATAATATAAAATCACACTCATTTATTAAATATCTAGGATAAATTTATGGGAGACCTGGCCAAACTACCCTTACATAAAAATGCAATTAAAATTCTACATTAAATTTCTCCAAGAGTAATTTATCAAGATAAAATTTTGTAGTTTAACATAATAACAGTTACTTAGAATAATTGGAACATTAAATGAATCATTTAAACTGGAATTCACACAATCTCCTATAGAAATTACAATTAACATAAATTTCTTATTTTTGACAAGAACATTAAATTCTTCCAAGACACATAGTTTTTATCTAATATATAATG